>WEKX01000380.1:147954-173987 GCA_013390025.1 Pitta sordida
TTGTGGGCCTGATCCCTGGGTAGGCATTCGCTTGGGAGTTGGACTAGATGATTCTGTGGATCCCTTCCAACTCAGAATAACCTGTGAACCTCTGTTGGGCAAGAAAGGTGCTTCAGCACTGCATTCTGGCTTTGGATACTTATAGAAAAGTTGCTCTCAGCAACACTGCAAATGCTTTAATTCTTGGAGTATTCTTTGAAATGAAATTTTGCAGGTTTCCTGGTAAAATCTAATTAATTCCTTGGACTCCATTGGTGGGGCCTTTATCGAAATACACAAGTGAGAAGAGTTCTCTTTTAAGCCTCTGGGAAAAGATAGGAAGTCTGTATCTGCTTTCTGATTTTGTCACTGACATGTTTCAGAGAGGTCCCTGTGTGGCAGGGACTCCCCTGGAGAAGGCTTTGTTTTATTTGCCTCCAAGTCTGACATGCCTAAATCTGTAACATTTGTTTGCCTTACTGAAGCACTTCAGAGATACCTGGAGAGATGCCATGGATTCTCACGCCACCTTCATAAGTGATTCATTCCTGTATACCTGTACTGGTTCAGCTTTTAACATGAACCTTAAGTGAAATCAGGAAATGGAGAGGGGTTCCTGGCTTGACTTTAAGTCACAACTGACCTCACCACTGGTGGTAAAAGGTAACTCACCCGAGTAGCTGATTGCTGCACTTGCATCAATAGTGATGGGAAATCTCAAAGCAGTATGAGATCTCAGTGTCATGAGGAAACTTCCCTCATGTTCTCATGTGATTTTCAAAGGTGAAAGAAACAATTTGTCTGACATACGGAAGAAGCTCTGTTTATCTGCTTTTGTGAAAGTCTGGGTATGGTGAGGTGAGCTTTACAAACTTCTGGTTTGTATTGTTGCCATTCATGATCCTCTGGTTGGATGCAGAATTACCAGTGGATGACTTGGCTAAAAGCAGCCAATACCATCAAGAGCAAACACATCATGTGTGCTGTGCAAGTGGCACTCGCTCCACCAAAGTCTTTCTGTTAAGAATTCATGTCTCTGGAATTCGGAAAGCCTGTGAGTGCCTGGAATCCTTCTGCCTTAGAGACTTTGTTAACCTCAAGTAAATACCAAAATACCCGTCTTACTTTTAGTGTTATGAAGCAGAGGCACTGTTTTTGAGTACTGACAGCTAAACAGGAAGGCATGAGTGCTCTTAGTTCAAGGGCATTGACAGCTAGTCTGTGTTGTTTATATTTTTTCATCAATTTTGACAAGGAACTTTAAACTTTTATTGCTGTCACCAAAGGAAGAAATCTACATGAAAGCAGTCTTGTTCTTCTATGCTGGAAAAATTGAAAAATAGAGAAAGAAGTTAACTATGGATATTCCCTTTTTTTTTTTTTTTCCGCCCTCCTTTCGTCTTATTGAGAGGTGCTAAGTAAAACATCAATGGGTAGGAGCAATCCAGCTGGGGAGGCTGTAACTGCCCATGTTTAGTGAGTCAGGGCTCTCCACAACTCCTGTAACAGAGATCCTTTTCTTTGCTCCCATTCTGGTCCTTCTAGTACATCAGCCAACTTTCACCCCGTATTGCAGCTGCTGACAGAGAGGTTTTCTGATGTGTGGAGCCAAGGGCCAACCACAATTTGTCCCTGTATTTACAGGGATCATTTCACTCCACTAGAGGCGCAGCCAAATATTTCTTGATAGAAACATGCTGCATCCGTCTAATAACACTATCCAATTGAGGCAAAGTGAAGAATGCTGTAATACTTGTATTACAGTAGTTGCTGAAGTCCCAGTGAGAGATCAGGACCCTGTTGCATGAGGCACTGTTGATTCCACAGTACTTTTCAGCCCTGCAGATCTTCCCATCTAAACTGGCAAGTTAGATAATGATGATCTGTGGTATTATCAGTTACACTGCAAAAGGCACATGTGCTTGAAATCAGACTAGTCATGTGATCTTAAATATTTTTTCATCTCATAGGGTTCATTGTCTCATGCAGCATGCTTATCTATGAAGTGATCGTACATGAGAAATGGAGAAATTTCATATGTTCATTCAGTGCTACTGGTGGTTTTTTTTGTTTTGGTTTGGGGTTGTATTTTTTTCCAGGGCCAGACATTAATCTTGGCCTTACAGCCGCAATAACTATTATTTCTCATCAGCAGCATAGTGAGTCTGAAAAGAGAAATTAGAGTCAAGAGGATATTTTCCCAGAAGATTACAACAGTTATAATGGAGGTCAAACTTTTGGCTTCAGCTATTGGACTGTTTTGCTTTAAACTTGAAATGCACATCAGTGAAAACAGCAAGTTAAACGTTTAGCATGAAATAATGCCAAAGACTAACGGAAAAAAAGGCATATCACAGTAATTTTACTAAAATTTTGCCATCACTCTTCACACTGAATATAACTTTTCAAGCAATATAACAAGCAATCCCAAGATAATGAATCATCAGTGGTAGAAAGTGTCACATAACATAGCATCCTAGTTTGGGGAATACAAGTATCAGTTATAATTATTTACTGTATTGTTTTAAGCATGAACTTGATTTTAATACCACAGAGAATTTACTCATTATACTTGCAATATTATATACACATTTGAAGTATCCTGATATAAATTCCTTTAACACAAGGCTTATCTTTTTAACTTAAGGAGCTGCTATGCTTTATTAATGAGTTGCAGGATAGTTGCAGCAGACTTCCAAGTGCACTGCTCAGGAAACAGAATGCTCCGAAGAAACATTGTTAAATTTTTAAGTTAACCAGCTGCATGTCTGTAATTAGTAGGATGTAAAAAGCATTCCCACAGGAATGGTTTTAGAGGCCTGCCACTCACTCTGGCTGTGGTTGGAGCTTTCTGTGCATGGCAGCTTCAGCTCTGTGCTCCCAGCTGTTCTTACCTTGCAGTGTACTTGGCATGGCTGTGGGTCGCTGGAGGACAGGTCTGTTGATGTTGGTAGAGTTCATATATTGATCTGCACCCTCTGGGACATCACTTAATGACATATATTCCGGAATTACTTTGTTTAAATATATCTGACACATACAGCTATCAGTGGCTGTATTAGTAAAGCTTATGCAGGAACGTGAGCTGTTTGCCAACAATTATTGCAGCCAACCGTTGTCGGAGGAGAAACACAGAGCTGGAGGGACTTGAAGAGGCTACTCCATTGGTCTTTGCATTAGAAAAGGGTGTAGCCTGTAGCTGTGATATTCTAGATAGGGATCTGTGTAACCTTCTTTTCAAGTCTTCCAGTTGCCACCACATCCTCCCTGTGCAGTGTCATGCATCATTGTTATCCTGGTTGTCTGAAGGTTTTCATGATATCTAGCACAAACTTGCCTTGCTGCAGCTCAGAACTACTAGCAATTTATTCATCATGGACATGGAAAATGGATCATTCTGCTTTCAGTGGCAGCTGTTTACATACCTGAAGGCTGATTTTATGTAACACATTCAGTAGTCTTTTTTGGCTGAGCAACCCCACTCATTAGTCTGTATTTGATAGCTCCGTAGAAATCTAATTCCTCTGCAGCACCAAGCTGGCTAAATCCTTCTGTTTTAACTAGGAACCACTGATAACTGCTTTCTTGGGGCAGTTTTCCAGTCTTGCAGGCTACTTACTGTGTATCTTTGTCTAGACCCTATCTCTCTCATTTACTAACAAGCTTGTCAGTGTCTGAACTTAGTGAAGTCAAGATAAATGTCATCTGTTCTTTCTCCTCTATTGGTAAAGTTTGTTATCTAGTCCTGAAGGCATTTTGGGTTGTTTGGACACTAATTGCTTCTGACAAGTCCATGTGAGCAGTTACTCAACTTGTTTTCTTCCAGGTGCTACCAAATTGTTTGTTTGAATATTTTTCCACTATCGTCCTGTGTTTAATTCCTCAAAACTTCTTATTCTCGTCATGTCCTCTTTTATTTCATAATAATATGTATAATATAATCTATGTTATAGAATGCTCTATTGCAATCTTCTGCTCCTTAACACTGCACTTAAAATTATCTTTTCATATATGTAAGTCTATTCGCTACTTGAGCAGTAAGGATCGGTAAAATAGAGAAGGAGTAGTGTATTAATTTATGGCAGATATTTGCAAAAATTTAGGTTAGTGTAGAAAAATATTCAGATGGCCACAGTCCTTTGTATGGAAGGCTGTGCGCTAGATCTGCATTGCTTGTCAAGGAAAGGTAGAAGAATGGAGAGAGGGATTGAATGTCTGTATCATAGAGACTGCCTGGGTCTCAGTGCCCACTCATGATCTGTCTGGGGTTTTTTTACATTGTGCTGTGGTCCTTGTTCACCAGCTGGCCTTTTGTTTGGTTTGTGACTTGCTATTGATTTGGAGAAGCCAAACAGAGTTTGGGAATCCTGTTGAAATGTATTGCAAACAGCCATCAGAATTGCTGGCTTTGTGTTAAAGTCACTTGTCAAATTTGAACAGGGTCATGATCCGAACTGGTTTTGTTTTCAAAATCAATCTGAGGAATGATGAGTAGTGTCTGTAGTATCTACAGTAACATTCTGTAGCATTATTTACTCAGGGGTCTCCATATGTGCCTACAGGAGAGTATAAACTGAGAAGAATAGAGCTCGTCTGTGACCCTCGCCCTCTCATATTACTATTGTGGTTCATTTTTTTCAGATGGAATTAGGATTTGATGCCGTTTCAAAAAATGGAAACTATGAAAAGAATGGAGAGAGAACTTGAAGCATTTTCTCTCAGGCCTGTCTTTTGAAATAACTGAATAAAAAAGAAGTAACTTTTCCATACTCTTTCCAAGAAATCAAAATAAAGCTGTATCATCTTTCTGACTGAGTGTACAACATTGGCTAGGTTAGCTATTCCAGAGCATACAATTGATATTTATGAGAAACATCATATTCTACATTCTTTGGGTTTTTGTTCTTTGGATAGGCACTACTCGAGTTTCATGCCCAGGTCTCTAGCACTGTGGTGCTTCATCTCCTCTGATTAATAGAGTTTTCTGAGCATTGTTTTTTTCCAGTGGCCTATATTTGATGCCAGGCATTATGTTACTTTGCACATGATCTTCAACTTTTTTACATTTCCTCCCTCTTCCTTTCTGCTTCAAGTCTCAGTGTCTGCCTTGCTGTATCCAGGTGCCCTTCCCTCCACCTTTAGGGTAGCTGGCAAGGAAGGAGACATTATGCAGTGCTTTAGGCAAGTGGTTAACTGGAGATACGGTTTATCATAAGTAGGTCCTATTCACCCAATTGTCAGATTAGCATTTTTGTAACTTATTTTCATAATAAATTAAATATTTAGTCTTTATTTTCTTTCAGTACACTCTGGAGCCACTGGATCTTCTTGCTTAGCTCTGCCTTCTCTCCATTTTGACGCTGTCCTGTTTGACACTATCCAGTATCAAAATTATCCAACTATGTGGAGCACTGAAAGGAAGAAACTTTTGTGTTTCCCAGTCCATTTCTGTAGTGAAAGACTTCACTACTCCTTGCAGTCTGAGAGCGCATTATTTTTGCTGCAATGGTGCAGTGAGAACTCATTTATCTGCTATACAATATCCACCTTTGTCTTGTCATATCCTTGCACTTGAGCCATTTTTTAAAATTATTTTTCTCAGTCATTATAATATTTATGATAACTTATTATGATTTTTTGCCTTCTAGTTTCCAGGAGTGCTTTTGTGCATGTAAAATAACCTATTGTGTAATTGTGAAAATGGCAAAAAATCATTCTTTGTTATTAGGGATGGCTAGCTTATGTCCCATACTTCTCATTTGAATCTCTGATCCTGTAGTGTTATTAGTACCTGTGTATCAAATATACAAACCAGGACAAAGATGTCACTTCATTATTGATGTAATTCACATGTGCATTTTCATAGAATTGTAGAATTGTAGAATCATAGAATTTTGAAGACAACTTCCTTCTGAAGTATCACCTCTGAGATGTGCAGCTCTGAAACATCCTTTGGGTTGAGGAGAGCTAGTATACTCCTGAAGCATGCTATGTGTTGTACAAATAGGCATGATATTTCCCAGGCACCTGTTCTTTTGTACCAGTGTTTACGAGGACTTTGCCTCCAGGGTATTCAACCAGTACTTCAAGCAAGACATCCAAATCAAGAACAAACTCTTTGGACAGTTCCCTGTTTCACAACCATTTTCTAGCCTGATGTTCCCTCTGAATATGGCCCTCAGGCTTAAGCATCCTGTGTAATTTGTGTCAGTGTCATATCACCAGTGCAGTAAAAATTTACTTCCAAAGCCCTGCTTCTGTAGGTACATGTCTGCTGAATACCTACAGAGCCCCACCAGTAGGAAGTATGGCTAATAATGCATGTAGCACAGAAAATTTAAAGCTTGCTGTGAAAAGACACCATGGTTTTCATGCGCCTTTGAGCTAGTGTGTTTCCAAATAGTAATTCTTTAGCTTATTCCAAGAAGCTGCTGATGCATTCCTAGCCTGTTTTGATCTTTAAGAAATGCAGACATTGACCCTGCAATTGCTATCCATATTCATTATCACAGTCATGGTGTTGTATGATGCAATTTGTGGAGCTCTTTCACTGAATGTGATCTCTGTCTGGAGTCTGCGTTAGTTTTGGATCCTTCCGAATCATAAATGGTCAGAACATCTTTTTCTAATATTTAGTTGGATGTCATCTTGTTAGTCTGAAACATACTCTTTTATATTTTTCGTTTCTTCATGTGCATGTATGTGTCTGTTTATATGCACGCGTCTTTCTCTAGAGAATTTTGTCTCAAAATGTGTGCCCAGAAAAGCAGAAAGTAAGTTGCTTGAAGTATAAAGCCAATTTGGGGGGGGCATTATTGTAAAAATTTAAAACAAAATAGGTGAAACTTCAAGTAAAGGCAAAGTGTTGAAATTAGTTGAGCAAAACCTGCCATTAAAATAGGAGGCAATAACCCATCTGTTGTTAAGCTTGGGTATAGTTCCGTTGTCTTGTTGTTACTGTGGGCCTGCTGCTCCTGTGTCTGTACACTTGTGACTCAGATACCTCTGGTGCAGAACTGTCCTGCACCACAGTTTTGTTACCATGATGTCTCCTTTGGAGTGTGATAAAACTCACCCATAAAAAAAGGAATCAGAAACTTGTCTATCTAAAAGGCAGTTCTCTGCAGATGAGTCTGAAGCAGGTGACAGCACTCAAAATGATTGATATCTGTAGTATCTCAAGGAAAGATGTTTGTCTTGCCCTTTGTAAAATCCAGCTGGATCCATCTTGCTGTTTTATTTGGACACAGGAAAACTAGTCTAGCCTTGTAAACCTGAACACAGCTATGAATAGCACACACAAGAATTGAGTGTCCACTATGCTATGAACTTCTGCCTTTTCCTCGTGTGTTAACCTGTCACAAGGAAGGACTACACTATAAAAGAGGGTCCATACTTGCAGCAGGATCTGCCCTCTGAACCACTCTGTTCTCCTTAATCCCAGATCTCCCAATTCTATTCCATCTCAGACATTGGAAGGTTAAAGTATAAAAAGTGTATATATTATAACGAAAAACTTAATCCATTTTCAATCTGTATATGATTTTACTCCAGACAAGGCAACTTTCCAGATTTACATTAAGTAACATTTGAAATGAGATGGTTTTATGGTTTTAAAACTCAGAAAACTGTCTAGAACATCTTTTTTTTTCCCTTCTTTCCCCTCTTTCTTATTTTTTCTTTTCTTTTTTCTTTTCTTTCCTTTCTCTTTTTTTCCCAAGAATGTTAGAAATAGCAAATTTTTGTAATAGCAATAAGAAAAATTAGAAATTGAAATGCTCAAATTCTTGAATTTATATTTCTGGCAATACATGTTTTATTTTTTTTAATTTTTTTAATCATATCATTGTATTAGAACAAGCTGAGGATGCTCTCACTTGCAGAATGGCCATTATTTACTCACTCTTAATGTGCTTGGACTGGTGAAGGCTGAAGATCACAATTTAGATCAGACTGGGAGAAGGTGGTTTTGAGTAAAAAGTAGACTGTTGTAATAGAACACTTTTAGTCATCAGTATCTCGAACATTGATCAAGATGTGGTCATACCACATCTTGAGTGCTGTGTCCAGTTCTGGGCTCCCCAGTTTAAGAAGGATGTTGAGCTGCTTGAGAGGGTCCAGAGAAGGGCGACAAGGATGGTGAAAGGACTGGAGAACAAGCCCTAGGGGGAGCGACTGCGGGAACTGGGGTTGTTCAGCCTGGAGAAGAGGAGGCTCAGAGGTGACCTCATTGCTGTGTACCTGAAGGGAGGTTGCAGTCGGGTGGATGTAAATCTCATTTCTCAGGCTGACAGCATCAGAACAAGAGGGCATGACCTCAAGCTACGCCAGGGGAGGTTTAGACTGAATGTTAGGAAGAGTTTTTTCACAGAGAGAGTGATCTCTCAGTGGAATGGTCTGCCCAGAGAGGTGGTGGAGTTGCCTTCCCTGGAGGTGTTTAAGAGAAGACTCGATGAGGAACTCAGTGACATGGTCTAGATGGTGGGTGGCTTGGATGGATAGAGCCTGGTTCCCCTTGGTTCCGTGCTTGTGGGCCTGATCCCTGGGTGGGCGTTCGCTTGGGAGTTGGACTAGATGATGCTTGTGGGTCCCTTCTAACTCAGAATAACCTGTGAACCTGTGAACATTTCTGTCATTGGGTTAAAAAAAGTTCAGATGGAACAACAGGGTCTGAGAAGCAATGATCTTCCCACATCTTCCTTCTAGTCAGAGGCTCTTGCATAAACCGCTGTGGTGAGTATTGGCATCTTTTCAGATTCAAGAGAATTTTGCTTGTTTGAATTTTGAGAGGTAAAACCTGCATTTTGGTCCTGGGCAATGCAATTCCAGTCAAGCTATCAACAAGGAGAGGCTGAAGTGGAACCCCTAGTTAAAAGTATTCTGTTTCTTTCATGTCTGGTACTGAGCTGTGAAGGGGGAAACCTATTGTCCTTCCCAGCACTACCAGTGGCTGTTGCAGACCATAGCAAGACTGTCCTCTGCACACATGACAGTCTCTACCTGCCAGTAGGGTCTTGTTACCTATGAGTACATTGGATGGCCAAGCTTAATGGTAAAGGATTCTTCAGCTGGTCATTTAATGTATAAGGATTTTTAGCGTTCTGTTTAGCCTTACTGCAGCTGTCCTATAGGCATGTCATTGTGGAAGGGTCCTTATTTCTCGGCTTTGGTAAAGAACTGCACTCCTCACAAGAGGACCAGAGTGGGCTTTCATACCTCTGAGGATTAGGTTAGCAAGGCATAACTTTTTGCCTCAAGGTCAGGCACCATGTAGCTTTTATGTAAATTAATCAAGTTATATTTGAGGTAAACTTTCCATCACCGAGTAAGATGACTTTTGTTGTTAATGCCATCTCTCAGAGGAGATATTGGGCACTTCTACTTTTCATGTATTGTGCAGAAGTCTGAGTTGGGTTCTCTTTGCTTCTTTCTACTAGTTTCTACAGAAACGACTAATTCAGCAGTGTTACAGCTTCACCCAGGCAAACATTTTAGGTAGACAATTCTGTAATTTCCAATAAGAGGAAAGCCATTTATGTTTAGATACAGCACCACAGAGGAAGTTCTGAGACGACTGACTGCTCTGGAAGAAGAAAGATAGCTTTATTTCTTACCTGCATCTTGAATTCTGCACTATGTGTTACCATTTTTCCTCGCCCTCGTTTATAAATCTTGAACAAGGCAGTGCATCTCACTTACAGTGTAGCCAGCTGTACCATTAAGAGCTAGGTACCTGTTGACATAGCCAGCCATTGCGTTGCTGTCTTTTAGTTTTTAAGCTGAGAATGCTGTGTCTCCCTAACTTGTGCTGGACACAAAGCATCTAATCCATGCAGTTAGGTTAGTAGAAGCAAATGTTAAATTCAGAAGAGCTCTTCCAGCCTAAAGGGGTCTTTGCAGTTCTGAACAGGGCACTTAGAAGTTAGCATTGTCAAGACTGAGCCTGTTTGGACATAGCTCTAGGTTGGAAGGTGAGAAATGCTTGGAGGCTTCCTTCCCAAGCCGTGTGGTGTGGTGCAGATCAATAACGCTCATTTATAAAGAGAATTTGAACCTAATTGTTGCTTTATGACCCTGTTCTTACTTATTTTCAGTATCAGGAGCATCTTTCACATGTAAGGAAAGGCTGGGTAGATGTATCCTCGTCTGCCTTTGTAGCTGCAAGCATGTGCCTTCTGTCTGACTTCCCGCGTTCATTCAGTGATGGGTCAAGTGAACTAGTATAAGCAGGGCAGGGGTCAGTGTGTACCAGAACCCTCCATCCATGAAATGCCTTCAGCTGGCTCTTGGTGCTACGTATTCTGTATATGCAGTTACAAAATGCCAGAGGTTTGCACATGTTAGTCCTTGTTGTGGTGCAGATGATAATGTCACATGGAAGCATGATGAACGAATCATTACCTTCTTTCTCTTGTCTTTAATTTATGAAGGATAATAGCAAAAATGTAAATTTATATGCCAGATTTAAAGGTTTGTTTGAGACACTGTGCTTTTGAGGGGTTCTAAATAGACACATAGCACTTGCTTCTTCTCTTGAGAAGGCGTTTCACTTAAATACAGTCAACCCTCTTCCACTTTGCACCCCCCAGATAGTGGATTCACGTCTTAGCGACGTGATTTTTTCAGCAATTAAGGAGGCTTATTTCGCGACTGCGCCTGCGTGACCTGACATGCATGAATAGTCAAATCAGGCAGTTATGAATATGCAAATCAACTTGCACAGCCGCAGTGGTGACTCTGCTCCTGGCACAGCTGTGGTGGCGGTGGCTCCGCTCCAAGCAGAGCTGACGCGGCGGCAGCTCTGCTGCTGTCAGAACCGGGTGCCTGCCCCACTCCCAGCAAGGAGACTTTGTGCAGTTATGAAAGATTTACACACTCTCAGGTTATACGTGGTGTCCGGGACTTTCTCGAATGATTCTCCGAGACATACTCATCTACCCTGAGTATGGAGAGACCACATCTAACCACTCGGAGAGATATCGGGACAGTGGCATGGATGGCTCCCCCACACCAGTGTCCTCGGCTGAGCGGAAAAGGGTTTTTTCCTGGCATGGGGTGGTCGCCGGTGCCAGGAAGCCCTGACACAAACACCAATACACAGCAAGGCGGTGCCGAAAGAGCACCAGAGTGCTGGGGGGCGTTGTGAGGGTGCAGGGCAAATTTGCATATTAATGAGCTGCCAGTCAACGCAGACAGAGGGCATCATGTGTAGGGGGCAAGACCTGCGGTACCGTGGTATAGGAGACCCGACTATATGGCTTTGTTTATGATATGTTTTGTTGTATAAACATGTAAAGATGTTCATAGAGTCCTGAGATTCAGTATCTTTATTTGAATTGAATAAAGCAAATCAAATACTGTTTGGCGCTAGGCAACAAGGTACATGTGTTGAAATGCCAAGAAGAGACTCTGTTGAGTTCTAGATGCTTCACATTCCAGACCTGTTACCTTGTAATATTTCCCAAATTTCACTTCAGCTGGGGATGAAGGGCCAGCCTGTGAAGGAAAAGAGAGTTAAGGGGATTTTAAGCTTGAGGAACAAAAGCTTGAATGAACTGTTACAGCATGCTAAATTCTTCCTGAGTAGCTGACTTACATGAGGACACACACAGAGCAATCACTCATGGGCAGTTTGCTTAAACTAAAATCAATGTGCCCTGCAATACAAGAAAAACAAAAAGAAAGGAGGAAATAAAGAAAGGCTTATTCTACTTGTGGGCGAAAAGCCCTGAATTTTTGTGGTTACAAACATGAATGAATTTTTACAAGGGCACAAGAGAGATACAATACTTTTCCTTATGTCCACACTTTGATCTGATTCTCAGATGGCTGTATTTACTCAGAGAACTCCTTTAGAGGCAGTCATGGTCTGTGGTTTAATAGGTGCTTGAAACCTTGTTTGCAGAGTTGTTAAATGAGCAAAGCTGAAAAACTGGAACACATAAACATTTTTAATGGGTGTAAATCATATACAGTGATCCCCTGGAATTCGTTGGGGGTCGGGTCTGGGCAGGTCCCCTGAGTTACGAAATCCGTGAAGATACCGAACCCATGAATATTCAACTACTCCCCACCTGTAGCCACACACCCTCCACTAATAAGGTCTGGAGGGGCGGTTCTGGGAGTGTGGCTCACACTGTAGCACCTCATTAAAGCAGAGGAAGTGCCCTTTGGTGCTTCCCGGCCACGAAATCTGAGATCTGGGACATTCTGCATATGTGTGCGGTCTCACAACTCACTGAAAATCTAACCAGGATTAATTGAATACAGGTTCACTGGTTATTCTGAGTTAGAAGAGCCCCACAGGATCATGTAGTCCAACTCCCAAGCGAATACCTACCCAGGGATCAGGCCCACAAGCGTGGAACCACGGGTACCACGCTCCATCCATCCAAGCCTCCCACCATCTAGACCATGTCACTGAGTTCCTCATTGAGTCTTCTCTTAAACACCTCCAGGGAAGGCAACTCCACCACCTCCCTGGGCAGACCATTCCACCGAGAGATCACTCCCTCTGTGAAAAAGCTCTTCCTAATATTCAGTCTAAACCTCCCCTGGTGTAGTTTAAGGTCATGTCCTCTTGTTCTGGTGTCATCAACCTGAGAGAAGAGATTCACACCTACTTGACTGCAACCTCCCTTCAGGTAGTTTTAAACAGCAGTCAGGTCACTTCTGAGCCTTCTCTTCTCCAGGCTGAACAACCCCAGTTCCCGTAGCCACTCCCCATAGGGCTTGTCCTCCAGTCCTTTCACCATCCTTGTCACCCTTCTCTGGACCCTCTCAAGCAGCTCAACATCCTTCTTAAACTGGGGAGCCCAGAACTGCACACAGTACTCAAGATGTGGTCTGACCAGCGCCGAATACAGGGGTACAACTTCCCTAGTCTGACTGACCACACTGTTCCTAATACAGGCCAGGATGCCATTGGCCTTCTCAGCACACTGCTGGCTCATATTGAGTTTGCTGTCCATCATTACTCCTAAGTCCCTCTCCATTTCACCACTCTCCAGCCACTCATCCCCCAGCCAATAGCGATGCATGGGGTTGTTATGCAGGTATGCAAATTGCGAATATGCAGGGGATCACTGTAATCCAAAGCCTGAGTATAACTGAGGAGGCTTTGCAAAATCACCTCAATATTGCATGTTGCCGTCCCATGTAAGTGATGCTGAAGAATGATTTCAGGTTCTTATCTACCAAACTGATTATCAGGGATGAGCTGGATCTAGCTCAGTTGGACTTACTATGCTTTCATTCTATTGTAGCTGGAAAAAATGCTATGATTCCAAATACGATGTGTAACAATTGTGCAAAATCCTTAATCCTGATTTCCATTCATTTATGTAGTAATTAAATCCATAGACTTGGAAACTATTTGCACAGGCAACTTGCATTTGCAGAGATCTATTTAATTTCCGGTGGTTTTAACTGTATATTCAATTTTACTCTCTTCCCCATCTAGAAGAGGGGGAAACTTGATGGTGTTACCTTCATTATCAATCTTTGCATTGGTTTCTTACATGTTGTGTGTTATTCCACTGTTCAGAACATGACAATGTAATTGTGAGGCGTAAAAGGTTTGATTCATTTTATTCTCCTTAGAGGGCACCACAAAATGCGTAATGAGAGAATAATCATAAGCTTAAAGAGGAAGGAAAAGTTTTAAGGGACTAATTGAAGAGGGAAAATGCCTGAGTGGTTTAGAGGAATGAAATTATGGGAGAGCTCCAAGTGAGATGAGGCAGCAAAAGTAAAAGAACTGCCACCAGCTGCGATGAATGCTTGATGTGCACTTAAAATCTGTGGTCATGGGGCTGCATAATTACGCAGACAGAGGGAGGAAAAGGATAATTCACAGTTTGTTCAGGAGACAGCAGTTCAGAGGTACATTGCCTTATGTGTGGTAACCTGAAGCTGTATGTAATAAGCAGGACTTTGTGCTCCAGACCTCTGGCAGCAGGACGCTAGTCTTTCTAGGTCCATGTTAATAGGAAAAACAATGTAGAATAGCTTGGTTTATAGTACATATACTCTTACTCAGTAGTCATCCATGATGGAACATAGACCCTACTGGGTTCTGTGGGATGTGCTATTTAATCTCTGTTTAAGGGACCTCCATTAACCAATTTCTGACAGTTAAAATTGGACTCTTTTCACATGTTAAAAAAAAATAAACAAAAAGTCTGGGGAGACTGGAAGGGCTTTATCTAGATTGAAATGGAATTCAGGATGGGGAGGCCTGCAGAATTTTAGTAGCAGATGGCTGTCCACTGGCCAGCTTGAGATGAATGGGATGAACAGTGTATGCTCGCAGAAGACTGATGTTCATCTCTCACCACAAGTATAAACTAGAAGTCAGGAATATCACTCACTACTGCTCATGCACAGAGGAGCCCTTTCCAAAATACAGCTTGGATATGTTGGGAAATCAGACCTCATCTTGAGTACTGTGTNTCTTGGATATGTTGGGAAATCAATAACAAAAATTATATTCCAAGAGTTAGGTGAATGAAAAATTTGGTCCTGTGGATTCTCCTCTGTCTGAATTGCTACATGAGGTCTGGATTCAACCTGTTCTCTGTCACTGCTAAAGGGGCTCTGAGACAGAAAATCTTTTAAACACATGGCTGCATAGGAAAGCTCATAGGATTACTTTGACAGGACTGTGCTTAGTGTGAAGTCCATGTCTTTGCTCTTTCTCTGAAGCAGAGTGGTGAGCTTCTTACGCTGTTATTCTATTAAATATTCAGACTGGTTTTACCACTTACGTCACATACATTCAGTTCCAGCTGGGTGAACCCCTCTGCAGATGTGTAAGAGGAGAAATAAAACATTGGACTTTAAAACAAGAGAAGTGATATTTGGATTATTCTGTGCTCAGGTAGAGAGACACAAAAACACAGCAGTATGATCATCTTAAACTGAATTGTGAAATAGCCTGAGAATGTCTTTTCGCTGCCTTGATTTCAACACCACTGAGTTTGTCACGTATGACAGCTTTGTGGTTGTTGTGATACTGTTGGAGGAAGTTGAATTTGGGGAAGGTTTCCTTAGTTCTTTAAATAATCAAAACTGTTTTCCAGTTGTGTTTTCTTCTCTGCAGTGCAGCTTTGCTCTGCAGGGGTACATTTTTGGTAAAGTAGGTTTTTATACAGTTGCACTGCCATGGAAATATATCATCCTGAGGATGTATCCAGCCATCCTCTTGGATTCTATAAAAATACTTGCAATTAGAAGCCCTTCTACAGAGAAAATTAAAATGGAGATGGGTATATATTCACAGGCTTAATACCCAGCTCAAGTCATCCAGCACTAAAAGCACAAGTTGGAACTTGTGATAAACTTGTTTGCTGTCAGAGTGCAAGCTGTACTGAAATGATGGTTAGTGAATGGCCTGATTTTGCATAGACATACAGTGGGTAACCCCAGCTTACCTTAAAAGAAGTATCAAAGCCATCTCCTTGGAGAGGTTAGGCTTATAAATACTCTAGCCTGATTTTTAGCATTGAAAGTATATGCCCATGCTTCTTTCCATGGACCAGGCTTAATAATGATCCTCTTCACTGGAGCTGCCTTCAGGAATCCCCAAAAGACCATCCTGGTCCCAGGGTCCAGAGGGACCTGACCTGGGCTGTCCCTGCATGATCACTGTCCTGTGGCTCTCACGAGTGACCTCACCTTGTGGGCTGGTTGACTTATCTGCCTTCGGTGTTGTTGAAGGACTGGTACTCTCTCCACTCAACCTGTGCAACACCACAAGCACAGGGGCATCCTGCCCTTGGGTGGCAGGTCCCCCCAGGGCTGCAGGATGCCTCCATCCTCCTGCTGCCTTGATTTCTCTGCCTGTGGGAACCCTGGGGCTGGGAGGAGGGAGAGATGCAGAGTGTGCAGAGCTGTGTGCAGGCACGCCAAGCTCCTAATGTAGACTGACAGGGAGAAGAGATTTATAACAGAAGTAATTTTTTATGTGATTCTGATGGATTTAATAAAAGTATGTGTCCACAATATATATTTTTAAAGTATGTGTAGCTCATTAGTACAATATCGTTGAGATGGTGCTGTGAGGCCTATTTATTCCTGCTAACTGGGCTGTCAGTGCAAATGAAATTCATCAGAAAGGTGCCAAGAAGAGGAAAGATTTTAAAAGAATAATAAACATACATCGACTTTCTTAAACACACACACATAAATCTAAATTTACACATAATGTGCTGCTGAGATAGATAAAAATTATTCAGGATTACTTAGGTTTGGGGGAGGTTGGGTGTTGGATGACTTCTTAGGGGATTTTAGGCACTACCAGCAGCATCTTGATGTCTCTGTGTAAAGCAGTGTGACAGACAGCAGTGCAGCTAGGCTTGTGATCATGTCTGGCTCTTTTGCCTATCAGTGGAGAGGTCTCTTTTTACAGGTTACATGCAACCACAAGGAGACTGGGAAATGGAAGCGAAAAAACATCTTTGTTACGAGGAAAGCTGTTGGTCAGTCTTGTGAATGGCAGAAGGATAGTTTGCTCTGTTTGCAGTTCACAGATTTACAGATTCACAGAATATTGAGTTGGAAGGGACCCACAAGGATCATCTAGTCCAACTCACCATCTAACACCTGTACAGAGACCGAACGCACATCCCAGAACGGTAAACACAAACCTAGTTCCCTCACAGTCTAACAGGCCACTCTGAGCCGGAAGGGACCCACAGGATCATCCAGCCCTACACCCTACAGCTAGATCATGTCACTAAGCTCCTCATCGAGTGTTCTCTTAAACACCTCCAGNGCCACTCCTCCCCCAGCCGATAGCGATGCATGGGGTTGTTGTGTCCAAAGTGAAGAACCCGGCACTTAGTCTTGTTAAACCTCATACTGTTGAGCCTGCTCATATTTCCAGCCTGTCAAGGTCCCTCTGAAGGGCCCTCCTACCCTCTAGCAGTTCAACATTTGCCCCCAGCTTGGTATCATCTGCAAACTTGCTGATGATGGATTCAATTCCCTCATCCGTATCAGTTGCTGAGATCATTGCAGCCAATGATCAAACCTCAACTGAACTGTGCCAACAAGTTGAGTCTTACTTTGCAAGTGAGAAAGGTTTGTCGTCCCCAGTGAGTTTTTTTTCTTTTTGCCCCACCTTTTCTTTCTTTTTTTGATTGATGAGATAGGCGATTGTACTTGCAATTCTTGCTTATGATTCCTAGCTGAAAGAGGAGCAGCTTTTCATGGAGAGAGATGAAAGACACTAGAAGTATTTTTCTTACATTCCAGTGTCAGTAGAATAGCGAAGTACATACCTGAGAAGTTTCCAAACACAACACATATCTATTTACATATTTGATTTCAGTGGTGATACATGATAACCTGGGATTTCATTCAAAGGATCCTAATGGGGATTTGAAAGGAGTTCTTCTTCCCTGAATGTTCACAAAATAACTGCTGAAAATTGAAGGATCTTTTGTTGGCAAGTTAAATTCACAGAGAACAGGAGGCAGAGAGGCTGGAGACAGTTTTCTTGTGCTGAAAATCTATGTGCTTGCAAGTGTAAGGGTAAATTCCTGGCCCTTTTGAAAGTGATGGGACTGTTTGGTCTGTGACTTCAGTGGGAGTAAAACTTAACTCAGGTTTTGAAGGGGCTTTGGTAACTTTATAACTTCTTCTAATACCTGTTGACAGACACAGCAGCTTTCCTGTTAGTTTGATCACACATCTTCCCAGCAGGAAAGGATCAGTCAGCTTTTGTTGGGAATGCATGGTCATGGGCTTGGTATGATGGCATCCAACCCCAGAGTGAGGGATACATCTGAAGATGTGTTTTTCTCTCTTGGTAGTAAAACTCTTAAGTATTGCATAAGAAGCAGTGAGATTATAGGAAGGTTATGCATGTGAGAGTGAGCTGTTGTGCTGTTTCTTTACCCCATCTGTTTTAACCTGCCACAAGATTAAGACTTCTTTGTTGAGAAACACAGGTAGTGGTAGAGTTTTTGTGTTTACATTCCCTCTGGCTCCTTGTGCGACAGTTGATGTGTAAATAGGACTGTGAGAAGAGGAGAATTGAGATCAGACCTTTCAGTCTTTCTAAAATGCCTGGAGATTTGTATATGCTGAAAGATGGTCCAGAATGGAAAATATAGCGTTAGCTGCTCTCCAGAATATTCACGAGTAATTAGGTTACCCCAATTAAGTATTGCTCAAGTGACTCAAAATTTAGACCAGAAAGTACCTCTCATGTGATGCATCAGTGTTTTTCATATTACCCAACCCCTGCATTTCATCATGGATGAGAGAAAACAAGCCAACAGCCTGGAAAGCTTTAAAGGGAAGCAGAGAGGAGGGTCTGATGAATTCACATGAGGGAATTTTTCTTCAAGAAATTCATATTCAAGCAATTGTAAAGGAAGGGGCAGAAAGTGTCTGTTGAGCACCATGCTCCTCAGGGGGACTCTCAGGTGACGTGTGATGTGCTAGTTTACCTCCACTTCCACCCATTCCAGCTTTTGCAAATAGGCAAATAGCTTTTTCTTCCTGGGAGAGAAATACCAGGCATGGGGCAGTACTTGATGTGCTACTTTATTACAAGAGGGGTCATCCCCTGTGAGGGACTCTGCTCCTTTTGAAGAAATAGGAGTATTTGGCAATGGTCACACCAAGTCTGCCTGGGTTGGAATTCTGCTTCTGTGTTCCTGAAAGGGACTGGACTTTGATTTTAGCCAGAGGTTTCAACAGTTCTGTGTTGAGTTTGCTGTAGCTAGCTTTTCCTGGTAGCGGGGGGGCCCTATGGGGGAAGCTTTTCTCTGAGAGGTTGCTGGAAGCCTCCCTCATGGCTGGCAGAGGTAATGCCAGCCAGCTCCTGGCTGGGCCCGCTGCCAGCTAAGGCCAGGCCAATCGGGAGAGATAGAGACACCTATGTGATAACATATTTAAGAAGGGGTAAAAAAAAAAAAAAAGTAGCAGCAAGAAGAATTTGGCTACTGGAGAAGAGTCGTGAGAAGTTGTAACAGCAAATGCAGGCACCAAGGCCAGGGCCGAAGGAGGGGGAGGATGTGTTCCAGGCATCTCCCTGCAGCTCAGGGTGATGACCATGGTGAAGCAGGCTGTCCCCGTGAAGCCTGTGGAATGGAGAGAACACAGGGATGCAGAAGATCCACCTGTAGCCCATGGAGAGGGAACCTACGCTGGAGTAGGTGGATGCTAGAGGGAAGCTGCAACCTGTTGGAGCCCACATTGGAGCAAAGTCCCAGGAGAGACGTGTAGCCCGTGGAGAGGAGTCCACGCTGTGTGGCAGAACTGTACCTGGTAGGATCTGTGTGCTTTGGGATGGGACCACAGTGGAGTAGCCAGTGCTCAGGGACTGCACCCTGTGGAGTGACCCATGGGCACCAGAGTATGGAAGAGCTGTTGCCCCTGGGATTGGACTCACAGTGGGAGGGTCATAAAAGACTTTCTCCCATGGGACAGACCTTATGGAATGCAGGAAAATGGCCTCCTCCCCTGAACAGCGGCAGAGAAACACCAACTGCCTGTCTGTCCCCTGCCCCTGTTCCCCCCTGCCTCCTGGAGGAAAGGGGAATGTGGTATCTGCTGTACGAGACGGAGGGGTGGGGGAGAAGGTTGCCTTTAAGATGGTACTTCTCACGTTAAGCTCTGATCTTGTTAGAAATAAATCCTTTACATCCCCACTTGGAGCTTGTTTTGCCTGTGACAGTAAAAGATTTCTAATAGTCCTCATTCCTGCTGTAGCAAAAACCCTTCAGGTTTTTTTCCTTTTCCTCTCTCTTCCCCTGGTTGTATTGGGGGAGAAGGCGGGACGGGGAATGAAGTGAGAGAGTGGCTGTGGGTGAATCTCTGGCATCCAACCAGGGTCAAACCACCACAAGTTCCAACAGGCTTTTCATGTTTCTCTGGCTTCAGTTTGGATCCAGGTGGTTGATTCAAGGCTCAGTGGTCAGTCAGACTCTTCTATAAGTTACTAGTCACAGAGTTTTGTTTTGTAGCAGAAGCTGTCTTCTGAGCAGTCCTTGTTTTCTTCAGAGTTGCAGATTAAAGTACAGTTTCTTAGAGGAATTCAGTCTTACTCAACACGTTCTCAGGACAGGAGACTTTGTAAGGGAGCAAGATTGTGTCTTGTAGTTGTCATGGGACTACCCTGTGACTGAAAAGTAGTTATAACAGGAGTTTTTGCAATCTCTGTGCTGATTTACCATGGCATACATCTGAATGGAAACTCATGCATGGAGTCTGTGGTCATTGCTTCCATGTGCCTTCTTGTATGATCCACAAGTGTTTCCTTTTTGCTCAAGGCATACTGCATAGGCAACTGACTTCCTCCAAAATAAATTGTGTAGCGTATCTGTAATGACTGTGTATGTTTTTCTTATGCACAGTTGACCCTTGAGTTTCACGGGGCTGCGGGTCTCCAGAATACTGGATATTCTCAGATACCACAAAGCCATGACTCCGCAAAGATAGGCAACTCATGAATATGCAAATGACCCCGCCCATTGCACCACCACTCCTTCGCCCCAGAGTGCTCCGGTGGTGTGTCAGCCCCACCCTGCTCGCCGCAGTGCAAATGGACAGGAGGTACCCGGCACCTGCAGGGATGCCGTGCCAATAAAAAAAACACTTCCCTTTGCTGCTCACCCATGTGTGCCGCTGCTGGGATAAGCCCACCTGCCCTGCTCATCCCCAACAAGTCTGGGTCTCACAGGCAGGGTAGAATACTCAGGCTCTGGTTGTCGCAATGGAGAAGCGAGGGGATGGGGGGGAGAGGGTCTGGGANTTTATTTGCACATTCGTGAACTGTGTATCTTTGCGGATCACTCAGCACATGCACAGACACCACTTCAGTGCAGTGATGAGTGTCCCCGCCTGTCGTGCGGGAGACTGGGGTTCAATTCGCACCAGGGAGGCAGTAGTTCAGTTTAAGAGTTGGTCTTGATGATCCTTGNGCTGCTGGGATAAGCCCACCTGCCCTGCTCATCCCCAACAAGTCTGGGTCTCACAGGCAGGGTAGAATACTCAGGCTCTGGTTGTCGCAATGGAGAAGCGAGGGGATGGGGGGGAGAGGGTCTGGGAGCATGACAGGCGGTGACGCTGGGATGGAACTGGGCCCTGCGGCTGCTCCAACAGTGGCTTCGACTTGCAAAGGAGTTGGAGAGGGAGGCGGCAACTCCCCTGCTACAGCTTCAACAGCAACAGCTATGCCAGCGCCGACTCAGCGTGGCAGCGGAGCGCTCTGCTGGTGCTCTGACCAGCAGGGTCACCCTGGCACGGTGGCAGAGCACTCTGGAGCTGGGGAGGGGAGNACCGTAAAGTATGGGTCTGTCTTCTTGGCGAAAATACCCACGAAGTAAACCCATGAGATAAGGACCACAAAGTACTGAGGGTTTCCTGTATTTTTCTCCCATTGCTGAAACACATGGAGATTTTATAATTTTCTTTGACAATGAGTAGTGACAGGGAACAGGTTTATTTTCTATGTCAGTCTGCCCCCACCTTAACTCTCCATCCCCTTGCAGAAGGAATGTGTGAGGTAGAAATGCCACCCTATTATTCACAGGAGAGTGGTTGTGGGGACTTTATCTGATGCTTTTGGTTCTCTCTTCAGATAAAGTAGAATGCTCCTGCAGCTTTTCTCTTTGGTATTAAGCTTTGACTCTTCTCTGCCTTTTGGGAATGGGATAGCTGGGAACCTTTGTCTAGAAGAGTTCAATTTGAGCATTTCTTGTAGCCCAGGCTTCTTGGCTCTTGGTACTGCATGTCGTAGGAGGTGAGCAAACCTAGGTGATGTTGTCCCAGTGTTTTTTCTTCATTTGGTACCCCTAAGGGAGAAAGGAGAGAAGACATCACTGATTGTTCAAGATCGATCTTTTTTTTCTGGCTGGTGTGAGTAGTATGGATTTTTTTAATGTTAAATGGTGTTTCATACTGAGCATACAAAGACTAGAAGCTTTATGAGAGTAATTGTGAAAGGATGGCAGAGAGAGAAGCTCTAGTGAGAAAATGGATTTAAATGAGGGCTTTTTGGCTCATGGGATTCACTTAAATCAGATACTTCAATGATACCGAAAAATTACAGCCCTTCTTACAATGGTCTTCAAATTAAATTAAGGAACATCCAAAAAGTCAGTTTCAGCTGCAGCATGTAAATACAGTTGAGGTTAAACTTGCAACGTGATTTGGCCAAGCCCAGGGAGAACATTTAAAAAAAAATGTTTGATATTAGTTGTATTGTTACTGCTTTAAAACGGCCATGGTAGCTTTTCTAGGCAGTATTTAATGCCCACTGTAAGACTCCTATCAAGCTCCAATGTGCTAGCAGAGGTGAAGTGGCAAAAAATAGGGAGCTTGAAAGAAGATGCCCTTAGATGCCCTTGTCTTTGCATTCTTCCAATGACCCACAAAGCCAGGTCTTAACATATTTTGTACCAAGGATCCTATGCAGCAGCTTTGCTACAACAGCACCAACTACTTGAGTTTTATTTTACCACTTGTCTTTGTGAGAACTTTAAACCTAAAGTTAATCCTGATTCTCTAGTGGCTAGTTACAGTCTCGTAATTTTTACTCTGGTGGTTGTATTATGATCCAAAGAAGATTGAAGGATGTTTTTCACCAATCCAGAAATTAAGAGTACAGAAGACAGTTATATAAGAGTGTCAAAGTCCAATGAACCCCAGAGCAACAGGAGTACCTTGAGGGAATTAATTATTTGGGTAACCGGAAACTAGACTACCAGATCACTAGGCTATTGAGGTCGTTGCTTTGACTAGTCATCTTTTGATTCAGGCTTGGTGAAGCAATGAGGAAGTAGCAGCAGAACCAGAGGGCTGTTGTCATATTTAAGTAAGGAACACATAAATCCATAAATATATATTAAGAAAATTCCATCTTTGTCTCATTGTACTTATCTTTTCAGTCTGGAATTTCCTCGAGTTGTTTTCTTTTCATGTATTGTAATAGATCTTAGTGTATTTCAACAGAGGAATAGCAAGTTGTTCAACAGTGAAAAATATGTCACAAAATCTGGTAATTAGGTAATTATTATTTTCTAAACCCATGGCCACCTTTCCAGTGTGACAGGTCCAGGGGTCACTATTGGTGGTAAAAGAGAGAAGTTATTTCAGTCCTAAGTTGTTCTTGTGATTAAAAGAGTCATCTAGTAACTGGATCCATCCACAGCCTGATCTCTTTCTGTGTGATAAAGAAAGCTCTGTGTTCTTTTAGGTATGCCTGCCTGTTTCTCTTGTTAAGTCAGCATCTCCATGTACAGTAAATATCAAGACTAAAGTCACCAGGGAATGTGGAATTGTGAGCCATCTGCACCCTTTTGTCATGAATAAATCATGGATCTGGGGGGTCATTCAGTGCAGTATTTCTAGCTGCCAGTTTCTGCCATGGGTGCTTCACCAAAAAGAGGTGCAGTAGCAAATATTGTGCCTTATAGAGTCGGGTCTCCTATACCACGGTACCACGGGTCTTGCCCCCTCCCCACGACACCCTCTGTCCACGTAGAATGGCAGCTCATTGATATGCAAATTTGCCCCGCACGCTCACACTGCCCCCCGGTGCTCCAGCGCTGTTTCAGAACTGCCCTGCTGTGTGTCGGTGTTTGTGTGGGTGCTTCCAGGTGCCTGTGGCCGGCCCACGCTGGGAAAAACCCCTTTTCCGCTCGGTCGGGGACACTGGTGCGGGGAGCTGCCCACGCCGCTGTCCCGGTGTCTCTCCGGATGGGTAGACCTGGTCTCTCCATACTAACAGCATGCAACTGCTTCACTCCGAGTGGGGGGCAGCATGCACTCAAGCAGAGTGCTGGGGGTGACGCACGCTTGAGCCGAGCCGCTGTGGGACTGGCGCAGGCTTGAGCCGAGCCAAGCTGCTGTTGATTTGCATATTCATGACTGCCGAATTTGTATATTCATGCGTGTCAGGTTGCACATGTGCAGTTGTGAAACAGGCCACCTTTATTGCTGAAAAACCACGCTGCTAAGATGTGAAACTGCAATATGGGGGGCTCGAAGTGGAAGAGGGTTGACTGTATTGCACTGTAGGTGCACATGAAACCTCTTCTGCAAGAAGCCATTGGGCCTCAGCTGAAGGCCTTACCCACTGTGTTCCCAGTGGGAGTTTTTCTGACTTTCGAGTGCAGTGTCCCTCCTCAGTAGCAAATAATTGATGACAGATAAAGGTAATAGTTCAGAGGCTTCTTTGTAGATAAAAACTGGAATATTGGATTAAGTCTCTTACACTACTTTGATACCATCTGACTTTGAAGCTTTGCTGTAAGAGCCTTGAAGCAATGTCTGAGTGGAGAATGGCATGCAAGTGTTCCTGTCCAAGAGCACTGATTAGCTAATGGTTGTGGTCATAACTTAATGTCAGAGCAAGGCAGAGTTTCAGACCTAATGGAAAGCTGATGTTTGACTGATTTAACTTTGAAGGCCAGTCCCAATTCCTCAATATGACCTGTAGCTTCCATTCTTTGGTCCCCATTCACTGCAGAGAGGCAGGTTCCAGCAGGATTTTGCAGTCATGTCAGGGTTGGGAGAGATGAGCAGAATAATTATCTGTAGTCTTTGGCAGCCCAGATGCATTAAACAAGTGTCTAATTTCTTGTAGAGACTTCCCCTAGAAAAGAGGAGAGGATTCATGACCCAAATGTGCCTGACAGGAAGATTGGGATCCTATTGGAAAGCTGTGCCATCACAGCTGACAAGCTGTTCATCCTTCCAACAGTCCTGTACATGCTGCTTCACCAGCCATGTCTGGATGTCCTTAAAGGCAGCCTGACTCAGCTCATGGCAGGGACCCCTACCTTGAGCAGAGAGTGAAATTCACACAGGGAGAGAATCAGTGTCATGTTATTCTGCTTGTTAGGGGGAGGGAAAAAAAAAAGTCGAATTTGCTATCAGTGAGCTGAAATCTAAACAGCCTAAATGGTCGTAATAGTTAGAGAGGTTAGGGAAGCTTGCCAGAGGGTGGAAAGCATAACAACTGCATTTAATAACAATCAGGCTACTCTTATAAATATTTGCGTGTGCTTCTTCAAAGCCTACTACACGGTCATTCATGTACTGCAGTTAGAAAGATGAGGAGGGGAAAAAAAAAAGAGAGTGAGAAGTAAAGGGCACTCCATGTTTTCTAGCTGCCATAATAAAGAATGGGCAAAGCACCAGAAAAAAAAAGAAAAAGGAAAAGACACCCTCCAAAGTTTAATAAACACAAAAGGGAATAAAAATAAATCTTTGGAGCATTTATTACAAGCTCTTGATGGAAGGATTAGATTGAAGCTCTCAGCCATTCCAGTGTGGGTGTATGTGTGAAGTCCGCCTGTCTGGCCTCTTCCAACGAGAAAAGAAAAGTTGTTTACATTTCCTAACTTGAGCTGTGCATGTAATTGATTTCTTTTGTTTCAATAGCAGAAATGAAAATTCAGAGGGGAAAAAAAGTCTTCATTTAGATACAATTGAATTTAGGTCTTTTTCCTCGCCAGAATGAAAACCCAACTCTCAGAAGAGCTGTGTCAAACAGGGTGTTTTGTTTCTCCTGAAATGTCAGTACATGCAGTACTTGTGAGGAAAGCTGTAGAAATGCAGGGCTTAGTTCATCAAACACAACTGTGAAAGGCAAAAATGTCATCCTTTTATGCAGATTGTTACTGATTTGGGGAATATCTGCAGCATGAAACAAACTTAAGGGTTCTTGACTACATGTGTGTGTGATCTTCCTCTTCTCCCAAGTGATCCTGGGGGCCTGTGTGCTGGTTTGGATGATCAGTCAGAGTGTATTCAGTCTCTCCTGTTGACAGTGTTCCAATCCTGCAGACTGTTCAGTATTTTGGGATAGTACTCCTGCACCACTCCCATGGTGGTTTTCTGCTCTGTCAGAGCTGGGCTGCTTTCTGTCCTAGTTGCTGGCACAGAAGCTTAGAAGATGCTGGACACTGAACAAAGTCAGTAAGAAGCACAGAGACCATAGTGTCACAGAATCACAGAATATTATGAGTTGGAAGGGACCCACAAGGATCATCTAGTCCAACTCACCATCTAACACCCGTAAAGAGACC
>WEKX01000380.1:174301-192658 GCA_013390025.1 Pitta sordida
TGTAGGGCTGGATGACGTTGGGCCCCTTCCGGCTCGGAGTGGCCTGCTAGACTGTGAGGGATCCAGGTTGGTGTTATGCTCTGCGATGTGCTCTCGGTCTCCTTACGGGTGTTAGATGGTGAGTTGGACTAGATGATCCTGTGGGTCCCTTCCAACTCATAACATTCTGTGATTCTGTGATTCTGTGAACTAATGCTAAAAGGAAGGAGGAGGGATGCTGCCTTCTCCAACTGTGTTTTATAACTCTTGTCTCAACTGTACTGTGATGATTATGGTTATTACAGCTGGAAGTATTCGGGATTTTTTGAGGGTTGAATTAATGAGTAATGTAAAGATTATAAAAGTGGAATCTTTCATTACATTTACTATTCTCTCTCTCTCTCTTTCTCTTTGAAATAAAAGAAATCTGTTCTCCTAGCTACAAGAAACATATTGATTTAATTTCAGCCATTAATGATAATGGTTCGAAGAATACTTAAGGAGTCTAGTCTGCAGCAGTGTGACTGTGTTTGTAGACTAACAGTCAGAGTAATCCTGGTATTTACTGGAGTCATTGGGCCAAAATCAGAGAGAACTCCAGAGGTATCCAACTAAGTCAGAATTAATACAACTGTCAGGTTAAGGTGGAGTCACAAAGAGAGATAAATTACAGTATCTGAGATCATTTAAAGGTCAATCCAAAACCCCGTAGACTCCATAGGGTGCTTTCTTACCATTCCCTTAAAAATATGCAAGTCTCATTTCTCAGTCTTAGTGTTGATTAATTTTCACATGAGACCAAATTCTGCAGTCAGACATCCTTTTTTTCAGACAAAGGGTTCTAGCTATTAAAAACCTTCTTTTTTTAATTTTCATGAATGACAGAACAAAGAAATCAAATTTCTTGTGTGGGCTTTTGCATATAACGATGAAAAACTATCTTGTAAGAGAGATGAAACTTCTTTAAGACAGGTATTCACTCTTTCTCATAGAGGGTGTCCCTCTATGCCTGCCTTCGAGTGGAAGTTTAATACTTTTTTGCAGTGTATATGAATGCACATATGCAAACACAAAAATATGAACACTGAAAGAATATTCTTTATATATGAAAGAGAAAAAATAGAAATGCAGGAATGGTTCAGGAACTCCTTGCAGATACATATTCACAGATATGTAATATACAGTATCTAAAATACAGAAACTGGAAAGAAGAACTACAAATATAGCACAAGAAAGTTCTAGGAATAAGAAGCTAAATATAAACCCAAGTGAACACTTAAATAGGACTTTTCAATCTGAAATAAAGTCAAGATGGGCATGGTTTTTCTGTGCCAGGGCAAGTGAATGGCTGCTAGTTTGACTTGTCTGCAGTGAACAAAATGATAGGTTGATGCTTCAAATAAATTACAGGGAAGGGCAACTTATAACTCATCCTGGAAGCATCAATCTTGTATATACATATTAGTATGCCAAATTATATTCCTAGTAGGATTAGGTTTGGCTGAAGAACAAGTAGTAGTCTTAGAGTTTCCTACAGCACGAAAAACAAATTGAAGATATTATTTCTCTCTTAAATGAGGATATAATCTATGAACCAAGTTGCTTTTATAAGAATTTGCAAAATATATCAGGATTAAGATCATAGTTGCCTAAAGTTAAGCTTTTCTCAGAAGACCTTCATTTGGTGTTTTGAAAGAGACTAGCACTGATGCATTGTTGTGGACTAAAGGAGCAGTTTTGGTGTAGGGGTAATTTGCATCCATTTTCCTTTGAGTTCTCACTGTAAGATTGCAGCAGTTTCCTGTCGTTAAGCATGATAGCCAAGAATTGTGATTATTTGCCTTGAGGTTTATTTTTTAGCACTACAGATGTGAAAATCTGAGAATCTTTTGTTGTTGTCTTTGGTTTTTTAATTAAATAGAATCATAAGGAAGTCTGGGGCTTCCTATTCATCTGTATACCTCTTATCTGTTTGATATCTACTTTGGGAAGAACTCTTCCAGAGGACTTTTTGAAGTATTTTGACATCTTGTCATCTCACTTATAATGCATCCAAAGTTGAGGCTGAGATTGTTTCTTTATTGTCAAAGATTTCCTCATAGCTACATTTATTATGTGATCAGTTTGAACTTACTCAAAGAGCTACAACAAATTGGTTATTAAATGTGTAACTGTGAGGAGTGTTGCCTTGTGCAGTTAGGAGCTGCTGTGTTGCTCAACAGTTCTGGTAATAGCAGCCTGCCTAGAAACACTGAGTATTTGGAAGAAGGCCTTAAAGTTATTAGTATGTCTTGCTGATATGAATAAATGACTACTGAAGATTTATTCCACCTACCTTCAATGATTAGTAGTTAGAAATAAAGGTAAATGTACTGGAGTTGATTTCTCCCATCTCTGCATGGACATGATAACTTGTGTGTATTACATCCATTAAGAATCATAGAACTATAGAGTGGTTTGAGATTGGAAAGGATTTTAAAGACCATCTAGTTCCAACATCCCTGCCATAGGCAGGGACACCTTCCACTAGACCAGGCAGGTAAAATTCCTCCCATCCTGGCTTGGACACTCTCAGGATGGGGGCATCCACAGCTTCTCTGTGCAATCTGTTCTAGTGCCTCAACAGCCTCCCACTAGTGAGTAGACCTCAGAGAGGTTGGATACCTGTACTTCCTCAGCTGAAAATTCCACCAGCACCCCCTACCCCAAATACAATTTTTCTATTCCTTTTTTTATTCTACTTTACAATTGGATCGTAAAGTTTCCCTCTGTTTGAACAGAGATTTTTATCAGGCCTTACAGTCATTTCATCTCCTCTCTGAGGAGTTTGAGCTTGTCTTCTTCCACTCTCTTCCACTGTCTCTTCTCTGAGGATTTTGAATTTCAGGGAGGGGTGCTGCAGATGAATTTCTCCCAGTGTTGGTGGTCTAGACAGGGAGGAAGGGTCTCAGATGCTGACTCAACCCCTTAGGGTTGCCTGGGTTGTTCAAAAGTGCCTTATTCCTTAGCCTTAGTTAGGGTTTAGAGCTGGAAAGGAGGACAAGAGTGTTTTGAAACACTAACTAAATGTGGAACAAAATCTAAAGCTGGCTAATTTATGCTCCGTATTCTGGAGGAAAATAGACTTCAGAGAACATACAGATCAGATGAGCAGCTATTACTTCTTGTCGTAGCAGATCCCTGTGAACTCTCTGCCAGCCTGAAGGCATTTGCCAGATACCAACTGCTGGGTTTTTTCCAATGTATAACCACTCAAGATTTTCCACTAGTAGGTTGAAAGAGGGAGATTTAAATGCATGACCTGAAATAGAGTTGAAGTAGTTGTTAACCTCTATTAATATGGTATTCTTAGAAAGAACTACATGGAGGGTTGACTTTTAAAATTTTATTAATTTGTTAATAATATTAAATTGACCATCGGAAACTAAATCGTGCTTCAGATATTTCCCTTTCTGAGGTTCTCTTGTATTACAGTGTTTGAAGAAATAATGTATTTTGTCATTAAAAAAAGTAATCAAATCACTCCCTTTTCTTGCAGATGCTATCCCACCGAGCTTTATCAGCCTTTATTTCCGAATTGTCAGATTTGATGTCTCAGCGATGGAGAAGAATGCCTCCAACTTGGTGAAGGCTGAGTTTAGGGTCTTTCGCCTGCAGAACTCAAAGGCACGGGTCTCGGAGCAGCGGATAGAGCTGTACCAGGTACGGTGGCACCTTAAACACATTAGCTCCCCATCTTTCTCCAGCAGAAGGCAGAACAAACCATGGGGAGAAGCAGTTGAGTTGAGCTCCTTTTTTCCATGCCTTCCATAGGCAGGATTTCACTCAAAATCATATGAAGCTGAAATGTGCACGTTTTTTCTAGTAATTGTGCCTCAGGACTCTCAAGTTTTGAGTTAGCAGTGTGCCCAGGTGGCCAAGAAGGCCAATGGCATCCTGACCTGTTTCAAAAATAACTTGTCCAGCAGGACTAGGAAAGTGATTTTCTCTCTATACTCAGCCCTGGTAGTAACCAAGGCTGCTCAAGGTAGAGGCCACATCTCAAATACTGGGTCCAATTCTTGGCTGCTCACTACAAGAAAGACATTAAGGTGCTAGAGTGAGTCCAGAGAAGGGTAACAAAGCTTAGTCTAAGTCATATGAGGAGTGGCTGACGGAGCTGGGCTTGTTTAACCTGTAGAAAAGGAGGCTCAAAGGAGACCTTATCACTCTCTACAACTGCCTGAAAGGAGGTTGCAGACAGATGGGGATCAGCCTCTTTTCCCGGGCAAGTGATAGAACAAGAGGAAATGGCCTCAACCTACATCAGCACAGAGGTTCAGGTTGAAGATCAGAAAAAATTTCTTCACTGGAAGAAGTGAAGACAAGTATTGGAACAGGCTGCCCAGCGAAGTGGTGGAGTCACCATCCCTGGTGGAATTCAAAATGACTGGATGTGGCACTTAGTGCTATGGTTCAGTTGGACTCAATGATCTTGGCGATCTTTTCCAACCTTAATGATTGTATGGTTCTGTGATTCTGTGTTTCAGCATACAACAATAAGATAAAGACATCAAAAAGGTAACCCCCAGGATTTCTCTTTCCCAATATCTGGCCTGTACTGTAGTTTACATGGAAGTCAAATTCCTCTTTCTGGCTTGTGTTCAGGAGAAGTCTGTTAATGATTCGTTGTAGAAATAGTACTAATAACTGAATTTTGAAGCTTAGAAGTTTCAAACTGATTTCTGTATAGTAGTCCAGGGGTTAAGGAAGAGAGTAGACCATGCAGGCATTGAGGAGAGAGGAAGAAAATGCCTCATGACTATCTCACTCCTGAATATTGATGAGATGGATGTCATTTAATCTTTAAGGGCTTTAAAACCATTAACCTCTCGTAACATAGGGTCTATGCATTTGTGCAAATACTGCTTATAGCATATTTAGTCTAAAGCATAGTTCACTTTACTGAGAAATACAGCAACTAAAAAGGGCCCAGCTCCCAGCAGTTATATACTGATTAAAACTCATGGTTGTTCTGGCAATCTGTGACTTGTTCTGCTGAAAACCCTGACAATGGGTGCAAATTTGAGTTAGTCTTCTCCCTCACTTTGAATGTTCACCTTTTCCTGCCTGGTCTGGTCAAGTGGAAGCTGAACTTTGGGGCAGAGAGGGGGTAATTTGGGTTCACCTGCTTGCTGAAGTGACAGTGTAAGCCAGTCATGGAGGTTAGAGCGAGAAAAGGCACACTGGTATATTTGGACATTGCTTAAATGTAGGAAAAGTAGGATTTCCAGTTGAATGTGGTTCAGGTCCACAGGTGGTCACTGGGGGCTTGGCTTCACAACGGCAACCCAGCTGCCTTCCTTCCCAAGGGCAGGCTAGCAGAAAAGTTGAGCAAATAATGAAAAAAGTTGAGCAAATAAAAAGAGAAAGCTAGACATGCTTATTGAGAACCATTAGTATTGCCTGTATATAATAGCCGTCACAGAGAAATGCACTATAAATTCCCGTGATGCTGCCACGCTAGTCTGTTGAAATAGTTACATGTTCTTGGTTGACCTCACTGTTCAGACATCCTAAAAGGAGTTGATGGCATCTCTGGGCTTTCTGTTGTTTTACTTTTGAGAGCTGTTAGTCCACCACCTGAAAGGAGTACAGCTGTGGTTGCCTGAGCTTCATTCATTACTTTTCCATGTTTGAGGAACATGGGACACAAAGGTTTCAGTGGAAGTATGGAAGAAAGGGCCTTTGGCTCGGATTTTGTCATGATAAACAGCTGGGGCTTGTTTGAGAGAGCCTGGCTTCAGCAACCCTGTGCCCATGGAAATGACTGATACCTGCATCCAAGGCAGCTACTTGGATCCTTTGGATAAATATATGGTTGGTGAATAAGGCATTTTCTTTTTTTAGGCTGGGAGTGGCATGTTAAGTGAAGTGTTACGTGAGTAATGAGTGCAGGTTGTTGTAAGATTAGGTCTTTGCTCCACTAACAGGCAAGCCAGAGGCAGCAAGCTGGGTGTGTGTTTGTGCCAGGCATATTTTAGGCATGTTACTTTGCTGCTTTGCTTGTAGAGAGGCAAACTATCTCTAGAGCATTTCCCTTTGGTCATATTTATTTCTTGCAATCTTGTATGCAGCTCTTCCTAAAACCTTGTATGGAGATACTACAGATCTCTGATGGCCAATCTGAACTGCATGAGTTTTTGGCAGCAGCTCTAGTGCAGGAGCATGAGTCCCTAAATATTACTGCAAGTAATCTCCATCGTGACACATGAGGTTAGCATGCAGTGTTTAACAAGAAAAGCAAAAGCAGGGAGAAATTGAAAAGGCGGGACCCAACATCCTTTTGTGTCCCTTCCAACTTGGGATATTCTGTGATTCTATGGTGTATTGTGGAACAGTGCTACAGAAAGCATCCTAAAACTTATTATATGAATTTTAGAGATTAGAAAGAAGAAAATATGTGCAGATTAGGGCAAAAAAGGATGGGTAGGAGGCATTGATGTGACAGTGATGCTAGAAGAGCTAAAGGGCTGTGTAATGAGACATTGATAGTACAGAGCAGGTTATCTAGCATTGGAGGAAGGTACAAACGTGAGAGGTAAAAGGAGAGAGTGAGGAAGATGCTATTTCAGCAGAAGTAGGAGAGGCAAATGCGCTCTGTAAGCGCTGAAGACTTCATCAGACAGGCTGTTTCCAGCTGGAAAAGCCATGCAGGGAGAATGAGCCTTGAAGAGGAGATTGCTGGTGGAGTTGGCATGTGCAGCTGCTGCTGTGCATAAGCATTGCTTCCTGTCTTGTGATATACATGCTGGGCTTGCCAGGGCTGTTGTGCCCAGAAGGAACACTGTGGTTTTTTTGTCTTGCATAAGTAGCATTAATTGTTAGGGTGGGTTTTTTTCTCCTACTACAAAGTTTCAGGTTGCCTAGAGTTTTGCTTTGTTGTGGATATCTTCTTGATGGGTGTTTTTGAAATTCCTCTCATACCTGCAGTTTCAGGAACGGTTGTTCCTTTGTCCCCTAGTCTTTCTCAATAAAGCATGAAGACAGAGGCAGAAGTCTTCTGAAGAGAGGTAGAGCACTCTTGTGGTTCACAGAGATAGTCTCTTAACTGCTCTCCAAGAGTGTTCTGATTTAATCCGGTGGAAATTTAGTAGTAGTATGTATATATACCACTGGTGCAGAAGGGAGAATGTTACTCTGAAGGACTATTTTAGGAACATCTAGAGACAGATGTGCAGGGTAAGTCGAAAAAATAAGCAAGCAGAATATAAATATTTTGTTTCTCCTCCTGATTCTTTCTTTGTGTGGTCCTCTGACCTTACAGATCTCCCTTTAAAATGAAAAAAGAAATGCAAGACTGTACCTTTTTGGCTAAATTTTCCTCAGGCTATACTTGGCTCCCTTTTCCAAACCACATCAGAAAGGGGCTTTGTGTTTTCCTACAGCCCTTGTTTGCACTGACTCCATTCTGGGGCTGCCTGGCTTGGTGAGCCAGGGATGTGGCCCCTTGTTCCTGGCCCCTGGCGCAGCAGCAGCAGGACCCTATTTCCACCTTGGAGTCTGGTTTGGAGCAGAGAACACCCTGTCATATTTATGCTGGGAGTGAGTAGTTGTGGATCTGTTTGCCAGATTTTCTGCCCTCCAAATTTCTCCATGAAGTGGGTCCTAGAGATTAATTCTCATAGAGATGCCCTGGATGCATCCACAAAGCCAATGGGCAAGTGGAAATCCCTTTGAGCAGAAAATGTCTGTTTTCACCCAGAATATTTCTCTTGGTATTTAAGGATTAGTCAGCCACATCTGTGTGTTCCTGCACCGATGGGAAGCACAGTTCACATACTAAGTAGTCTTAGGATGGAAAATAATAAAAATCATAGAAGTAGGAATTAAGTTACTTTTATAAGGCTGGTATAAAAGCTTCTGTCTGTTCTTGATGCTGGATAAGTGAAGCCACAGAGAATTAAATTCTTTAAAGAGACTATCTTTTCTGTTGTTTCTTCTGCCTGAAAGAGAGGGCTAATCTGATCGTTATGCTGCTGATTATCAGCACATTGGGGAGTGGGAAGCCGGAGGGAAGGAAGGAAGCCACATGACCTCAGATGTGGTGAGCGTTCTCCAGCACTTCTCCTCCTGTCCTTCCACCGCACCACACTCACTCAATGCGCTTCTTAAAGTGCATGGAGACTTCAGAAAATATTAAGAGGATAAAGTGCTTTTGAAGGAAGGAGGAGGAATAATATTAAATAAACAAGTTTTAGCATCCTCCAGTGGCCCTTGCTATGTTTTTAAAGATTTATGCCAAATGCAGGCTTTATTGGAATTTGATCAGATAAAGCTCAGTTGTTATGGGAATGTCTTTGTTCATCAGTTTGCTTGCCTGCTTTGAAGACTTCATCACATCTTTCTTTTATTAAGGTACTTCTGTATTTATGAATAAAGTCCCTGCACCCTTCAAAAATCCCCTTTTCTTTTATGAATAAGCATTCCAAGAAATAAATGGGCACCACCACAAAGCTGAACTAGTGGAAATCCTCACAGGGTGAAAAGCTATCCTTCAGAGAGCATTGTGGTATTTTTTTAAGATATTTTTATTATGTACAGGTAGTCAAACAATAACAAGTAATAATTACTTCCTATGGAAGCAGTGCCGTGTTTTGTTAACACATCATAAAGCATCATGAAAAATGTAGCTGAAGTGCTGTATTTTATTGTCATCGTTATCCAAGGCTGCAGTGGGTGGAGGTACCTGAGAGGCTGCGGATGGGGGGTATGTACTGGTGGGCATGGCAGAGCACGGGGTTGGAGCAAGTGAATGGTGTCAGGTTAAATCCCAGGGAGGACATCAGATTGCAGTGAAGAATTTAAAGCAAGCAGGAGCAGACCTTTGATCTTGCCATGTTGAGGAGGACCTAGTCCGTATCAAGAGCTCCTGTGGAGCTTTCTCGGGGTCTAGGAGGAAGCATCTGCCCTCTGGACAATGGTAACTCCCACTTCTTTAAAGGCCTCTCCCCCTGCCTGGGGGTATGAGGAAGAAGATGCTGTGGAACATGTTAGCCCATTATGAGTCAGATTTAAATTTAAACCACAGTTGGTTGTTCAAATACTTTCAATTCAGACAGTGTTTTGTCTTGTTTTTCAGTTGAGGAATATGTTTAGAGTGAGCTACTGTAGACCTGGGCCAAATCTCCACAGTGCAAATCTGAGGCAATTTACACTGACTGCAGCAGAGGTCCTTCAGACTGATCCCCATATAATCAGGAGCAGAGAGGCCTTGCTCTCTTTTCTTGCTAAAAAATGTTGTCTCTAATGCCAAGGAAGAAGATGCCATGAAGCAAGATTTGTGGCTGTGAGCTGGCACAGGATGTCTGTATTACAGATGTCACCTGAGGCATTTGATTACAGTTCACTGCCATCGCTGTGACCCTAAAATAGTATATTAGTACCTCACAATTATGTATTGCTGTTCTGAAACCAGACTGACAATCTAAAATGTTAGAAGGTTATGTCAAGTGGCAAATATACAGTTGTCTTTGAAGTGCTGAACTCAGTATAAAGAGTGTACTAATAACTTTCTACCAACCTACTTTTTTTTCTCCCTCAGCAGCAGCTCAAAACCAGAGGAAGTTCATTTGCAGTATATTTCAGTTGAATTGCTGATTTCTCCTTTTTCCTGAATCCGTTTTTCTGGTTCCAAATTCTGTATCCCCTTCAAAAATATGTCAGTATGTTGGAGACCATATATAGAGTACCTTTGGCAAATAATCCGTGAGCATGACAAGTATTTATCACTACATTATGTTCACTGCAGTTTGAGAGTGTATCTTGGATGCAGCCGTCTCTTGCCAGAAACAGAGCAGTTATTGAAGATGACTTGAAGAAATATGTATTACCCCCATTAGCTCCTGGCAAAAGCCAACATATTCTCCCAGCTTGGTACTGCCATGTGTAGAAATGTACATCATTGAGCTGATGGGTTTGTTGCTCTTTGTGGTGCGTGTACACTATAAGGAGGCATAAGGATGCAGGCTATGGGTCAGAAAAAAAGGTGCTAGGTTTGGGTTCCTGCTCTTTGGGGTAGGGTTTGGTAGGGTAGCCAAGTCTATGTTACACTGAGACACAAGCAAGCTTGAACCAAGCACCTCAGCATAGTATTTACTGGGCTGAGGAACATGAGGTTGGCTTGCTGGCCTTGCTCTAGGGAGCCTGTTGGGGTGGGAAAGGTGGTGTTTCTTTTCTGTGGAGGTGTAGGAAACTATTTGAGGCTTTGCTGGAGAGAAGCCTATATGAGGAATAGATGATGGGAGCAACACTGGGGTGTTTTGGGTGGAAGCCTGTAGGTGCTGGGAAGAGAAAACCACAAGGAGAATTTTGAGTTACAGGGAACAAGGCAGGAAAGAAGAAAGGAAGAAAGAGGAGTGACTTGTGGAAGAAAAAGCATTAAGTCCAAATATTCAGATAGTCAAGAAAGCTGCATGCCAAAATGTTGTAGTAAAATGCACATGAAGATGAGATATGTCTGTCAGGGACAGGACTGAAAAAGAGAAAGGTCTTAGAACATCTGCCATAAAGGAGAGATGAACACAGGAGTACCCTGCAGGATCTGGGGGATTTGGCAATAAGACAGAAGAACCCACTCTGTTTTTGTTGACTTTGGCTCCTCCTTGTTGATATTTTAATAAAACATAATGTGCCTCCGGCAAGTTAAAGCTAAATGCTGGATAAGTTTATGGAATTTTTTTTGTTTGGCTTCATTTTATATAAAATCTTTCTTTGGAGCTATCTTAAAAATCTCCTAAATGGCAGGAAATTGCCCTCAATATTTTAGTGTCTTCCAGGAGAAGGACCCCAAACCCTCCATTTCTGTTTATTGCTTATACAGTACAGTGTCTTTCTGCCTGCTTAAGCATAAATCAGACTGACAGCCTTAGGGCTACGTCCTCAAGTTACATTGTACGTCTATCTTCAGTAGCAGGAGGAAGACCCTGCTTGGGGAACAAATGCAGAGGAAATCCCTTCTCAGGAACCATTCTCTTACAAGAGCTCATATCTTCACTGCAGGGTGATGCAATAAATCTGTCACAGCGATTCTGTGACATGCTTGACTTCCCTTTCTGACCTGCTTAAGCACTCATCTCTTTACCCCACTCACACTTCACCTTCTTTTACTTTTAAGTGAGTGTTGGCCAACACTGTAAGAGAATCCAACTGCAGCTGTAGCCCATCCAGATATAAAAGAGGTTGGGTTATGTGTGCAATATGTTCTTTTTATTTGCAAGTTTGCATGAAGAGCGTGTCTGGCAAGTTCTGAGCAGATGGATCAGAGAGCTATGGTTTTTTTATAAACTTTGGCAAGTTCTCCATACCTTTGTATTTTGGCAGGAGCTCTGCATCTCATATGCTAGTCTCTAAAGATTCTGCCTTCATTTTGAGCCTGATTTGGAGATCATTGCAAGTCATGGAAAGACTTCTGCTGATAAGCAGTGGGACTGTAAAGCACTTTTAACTCCATAGCACTGGAGAAAGAGTCTGAATTACTCCTTTGCAGAAGTGGCTGCAAGAAGAACTTGAAAATTCACCACTTGCAATTTAAAAAAAAAATAAGCAGTTGGTCTGTTGCTCTTAGAAGCAGCTAAGATTTTGATAGCGAGTAGATTCCCAATTATCTGGCAAAAGGTACTATATGGAGGCTTTGCACTTTAGAGCATATGTTTTTATATGTAATGAGTAAGAAACTGGAGAAGTTGTCAACAGAATTAAGGATTTGCTTTTCCTTGTGTCCAAGGTAGGATCAAAGGCCTCAAGTTCAATCAGGGAGTGAGAAAGGATTGAGAATTAGCATGGTCTTTTTTTAACTTTAAGTTTCCAGAAGGGCTGGCTGAATTCCCTGGGAGCTGTCTGAGAAGACCTTTGAAATCTGGAACTAGGCAGTGAGTGAATCTTTCAGTAGGGTGAATAATACGTAAGAATTTGGAAATGACAAGCAGCTGCATATGCAGACCTTGGGAATATAGTTATTCCAGTGTAGAGGATTAGTCTGGAGTCCCTTGCAGGTTCCTTCTAGTTCAGGAAAAGTTGTCTTACATGGTAGGTTTCAGCCATGATGTGCATAGCTGAATTTACCTCTGCTGTGTTAACCAGCATTAGCACATCATTTACCACTGGTTCTCATTGTTTGGCCATATTTGCTTTGAGTTTACAAGTACATGTCAGATTATTTCCATTATTTTAAAAGGACCTTGAAGTTCCAATGGAAACCATGGATAATGACTGATAAGTAAGAGAAAGAATAGTGAGCTTGCCAAGATATTGTAATGCATAAGAACATCACAGGAGTCTGAAATGACAGAGAAAAGCAGGAAAGGAAGGAAGTTATCAGGGGGCCAACAGCATCTGGAGGGAGCAGATCAGACAGTCCAGAATGAATAGAGAGGAAAACCAGATTTATGGCAGGTTTTTACAAGATAATGCCATATTTACTGCTACTCACTGATTGCAGAACCCACGCTGGCTGACAGCAGTGACCGTTTCAAGTTACAGGGCAATGCAGGAGACAGGATAGATACTTTTAAGTGGCCATATGGTCTTATTACCACATTTTGAAAGTTCATCTACTTGTTTTATGAAACTGTAAGTCACCAAAACAATTTCTGAACAGTTGGTGACCATAATTCTTAAACCCAGTTATAACATGACCTTGTTGTTGCTAAAGCTTGGCCTGTGGTTGGTGCCCAGGGTTTTCTTGGCTGCAGCAGATGTATGTCATTGATGCATCAGCCTATGTATCATCACTGCTGAACCACATTCAGTGTTTTGTTTGCCTGCTGAGGAGGTGGTGAATTTATTAGCCCAAACTATTCTACTTTGAATTATACTTAATTGTAATTTTCCCATTCTTTCACATCTGATTGTGGTGATTATAGAAGACTAGAAGTAGTTATTGGCTAGATCATCAAGTCTGAAACAAACTAAGCAAGTTGCTGCTCTGGAGCTCTAGTTATTTGAAAGAACCAGTGTATCTTTATGTCAATTTTTTTCCTTTTACGTAGCTCTGTAATGAGTCATGAAGACAGACTGTTTTGGCGTCTGCTGTCAGTGATTATTGTCTAGAATACATACACTAATGTGTTGATTCAGTATTCCCTGCTTTAGCTGCCTAAATATATGAGTGGTAGAGTAGGCAAAGGAAAACTTGAGCAAAATAATTACGTTTCTTTTAACAGAGTCTTGAGGTTTGGAGGTTTTTTGGTTTTGTTTTTGAACCAGTATAACTACACTGATGCTGAATGCTGCTGTTCTGCTTATATCAGCTTCTGGTATGCCCCATTCTTTAAAGAATTTCTGCTAATTTTACGAACATTCTGCTTTGTTTGTTATCATGAATTATATAGTGTTCTCAGTGTACTTTACAGTTTATAAAATACAGACTAAAATAATCCTTGTCCTTATTTTTAGACGCAGAATTGTGTTATAGTTACTTAACGGTACAAATGTGTGTGCCTATAAATAAATAGTTTCATCCTCCAGTATTTTAATGAACATTTTAGCTACTTGATACTTATTTTTTTTTAAAAAATATATTTGCTATGCTCTGCAGTTGATCTGAAAAATAAGCATAACAGGTTGCAGAAGTTATTTAGAAACCCGTATTTTCTGGAAACTCACTCGTCATTCTTCTGAAACTAGCTTGTGACAAACTAAAACTTTTCTCTGCTGAATGTCCTGGATATGGTGATTTGAGATAAGCTTTCAAAATAACATCCTGGATCAGTTTCCTCTAATGGATGTGGAGCACAGACAAATCCATGCCTGCTGAGCATAGGGTCTCCCTGAGAAGACTGAGCAGAACACCTTTTGAGAACCGACGAAGAGTAGATTTCAGCAGGATTTGTAGAATACCAGAAATCTGTCACATCTGAAGGGTGGCATATGAGTGCTGTCATCACCAAGATCCCCAGCTGGGCTTCCTAAACATATGTAGCTGTACAAACAAGAGCAGTTATTTGTTTGCATCTGGCTTCTTCATGGGCCATTTCCTGCAATTAACCACATTTTTCATATATTCATGTGTTTGTTTCACCTTCATCTGCTGACAGTAGCTGCCTGTATGTGATACCTAGACACCTTTTGTGGGTATTTGTAGGCTAATTTTTTTCCCAGATGTTTTTAAGAAGGTTCAGAATAGAAAAAAAAAAAAAAAGAGAGAAGTGTTAGCAGTGGCCATAGAAAAAGGTAACTAGAAGGCAGGGCTTAAGTGTACAAGACACTTGGTCGAGAGGAGATTAACAAGTGTCCTGGGTATTTGTTTTCCTGTGAAAGGGAGGAATCATGTACCAAAAGAGGGGAGGAAAAACCAATTGTTCTTAGAATTTAGAGCATTACTGCTGAATGCAAATTACTGTGCATAGTGGGGTAGAAGTCTGCTGGATAACTTTTTGGTAACACTTCTACCTATTCAGCTTATCCCCACAGAATGTAATTGCACACATATGTTCCCTGTGTAGTGCTTTATTACAAAAGGCAGTGTTACTCTTATTATCACTCTTTTGAAAGCAAGACCAAATAAACAGATACATCTGAAAGAACGTCCCATGTTCAGAACCTGCCTTTTGAGTTTGTTGATTTTGAGCTTTCACTCAAAATATGTTTGTGAAGGTGTGCATGGTCTCACCTGTTTGCACACAGTTCTTGTGCATCATCAGCTGCTTGTGCATGCAGCTATTTGAGTGTGTCTCTCCTACGTGAGAGAGGTGGGGTTGCTTGTGTGGAAACTGTCTCCTGCTCATACAAATAATGGAATCTGTGTCTCTGCATGCAGTTGGAGATCCACAGTTCTCCCCCTGACCGAAAACCCTAATCTTCCATGTCAAGACCTATAGTCAGACCAAACTCCTACCTCTTTAAAGGGAATTGTTGGGTAAGGTGCCAGAAGGAAATGAGACAGGATTAAAGGGGAAATTTAAATCAGTTGAATTTCTTTTCTGTGTTTTTTTTTGTGCCCCTTCTCTTCTGTTAGTATTTTTAGTTCACTGAAAACTTTCGCACAAAGGCTTTCATTTAGCTCCTGCAGATATAAGCTCTGCAGCAACATTTCTGATAACAGTGTTTGATGTGGTTGTGATGGCTAAGCTTAAAGGTAAGGTAGTGTTTATAGGTAAGGCAAGGCAATGTTTACACTTAAAGGTAGTATCTCTTCTAAGACCAATCAGTATGATTGGACGAAGTAGACATGCTTTCAAGTGCAAAAGCTGCAAGGCACAAAGAAGGCTTTTATTCTTTTCTGAAACTAAAGTAGTTGATTTAGCAGGAAGAAAGGATTGGAAATACTAAAGAAAAGCTTTTCAATGAGGATATAGGCTTGAGGGTACAGTACTGGAGGAGGGTGTGTTGCTGGTGGGGAAGGTGAGACCAGACATGTAGGGCAAAGTATAAAGAAGCAAACCAGAGTGGGGAAATGGCAGGGAGAACCTAAAATGCTTATTTCATGTAATAATTTCTGTAAGACTCATTTGAAGGACATACTGTATCTGTAAAAATTTCTGGGAAATTCACACAAAAATGCTCCTTTGTTTACTACCATGTGGAGAGTATGGATGGAAACATAGAAGGCAGTATAGGAAAAGAATTGGAGAGTTCTTAATCAGATTATTTTGTAGGAGGAAACAGACTATGAGGATACAGCCTAGGATTTTATCATCCATTAGCTCTCCACACTTGCAACAGTGTAAGAGAAAAAGAAGGAAGAATGGAAATGGTAAGGCTAGAAGATCATTCTTGCTTACAAGTAATCAGGTTGTTGAGATCATGTATCACCCTAACACTGTAAAAGTACTTAACCCAGGAGGAGATTGAACTTAATTTAGTATGGCACTTATCACACTTAAAAGCCTTTTGCTTAAAAACCACCGGTGTCTGTTTAGCACATGGCGTCAATTGCAGAAATTATACCATACTTAGTTTATGACTTTTTAGGTAATTCTTCATAATTTTCTTCCTGAACACGCAGCATAAACAACATGGAGGGAAACTTTACTTCCAGCTATAGATACCATAGTATGGATAATATGCAGCTCTTTTAATGCATAGTATCCATCCACTCTCACAGTGCCATACAGTTCTGAAACTTGCAAACACTTTTCCTGTCATTCAGCTCATTAATGAGCATGAATGTCCCTTGTACCATTGAATATGTGTAGTGATGATTTCTTGTACTTTTAGAAATGGTTTGCATTCCAAATACACACTGCCAACCCTTGACTTTGTCTTTTGGTAGCAATTGGGATGAAAACTGGGATAAATACATTTCATTTTTGATACCAAGGCACAGCTGTCTTCAGAATATGTCTAAGACCAATTATAGTTAACATCAGGAGATTGCTTTTGGCACATGACTTACTTTTTAGTCCTTACATCACTGCCAAAACTGAGGTATGCAGTTTCTGGAGTCTTTGGAAAGATATGACTGTGCAGAAAGGAAAAGAAATGAGCCAAGTTCTTGTGTCCATTTGCCCCAACACATCTTTGCAGAATGACAGCTGCATTACATCCTCAGAAACACTTGACCTGATAAAGACCAAAGGGAAGGCAAAGTTATATTTGTACTTCTCTGGGACTTTCCCAGCATTGATTACTGATTCTCTCATCTCTCTGGTACTTCTGAGCAATGGTAGTCCCCTTGCTGCTGCCAGACTCTCTGTAAACAGTTTTTCAAACACTTTGTTTGAAGGCTGACTCATAAAAGGGAGCCCAAGTGTTCACTGTTTGAGTGCCCTTAGTTTCCACTGGAGGACTCAGGCACCTTCTGGACCTGAACCAGCATCTTCTCATGGCATTTTGCTAAATGTATTGATCAGAAAGAAGGCAAAGAGCTTGTCATGTTGCCGTTCTTTTCATATGACAAATGTTATTGTAGGAGCTGCACTGTTGGCCTTTGAGAGGTCCAGGTAACTTTGAAATAAATCAAAAGACTCTATGTCCAGGACAGAATCTGATCTTTTTAAGTCTGATTTTCTGTTTAATTATGAAAAGCCTAATTTCATCACGATGACATAGTTTGACACTTCTTTTGAAATATTTTTCTTTACATGTATTACACAGTTTCACCATGGTGAAACATAAGCAGTGTTTGCTAGATGTCAAGTTTTTCTGAGCTGAGAAAATAGGAGGAAACAATGAGACATTATCAGTTACTCATTTAGAGATGAACTTGGATAGTTAAAGAGACGAAAAACCTGAAACAATATATGAAGTTTTACAGCTGGCATGCTAAAAGTTGCAAAGTGATGTTATCATGTGGTATCTTGATTCATGTTGACTTAATGTTGCATGGCATTTCAGCTTCCTACTTCACAAAACTGTCAACATAGTAATAACCAGGAAACCAGAAACATGTTAGCAGCCAAAGTCCAGTTGACTTCATGTTAGAGTTAGAGTAAATGATAGCAGGCTATGCTTGTATGTGGGAGGGCACTCCCCGAATTCTTCGACTAGGAGGAAGACTAGGCACTTGAAAATTCTAGGCATGTGGGCCCTGGGTTTCTTCTGTACAGGTATTTTCTATTGTGTGGTGAATAGCAAGCTTTGCTGAAGCAATTGTCACAGATACAAATACAAATACTCCTGGCATCGAAGTTTGGATGGAAGCAGCATCACTTGTTGCACAAATCCATGCATGGCCGTATCTTTAATATATGACTAGTAACTGAAATCAAAGGGAAGGCTGGCAGCATGAATAAAGCATTAACATACAGATTTGTTATGGATGAACAATGTAATATCTGCAATCCACAGATTATATTGTGCAGGCTGTACTTTAGCCTCTGATATTATGCTGTAGACGGTGTAAGTATTACTGAAAAAGGTAAAATAGCTTCTTTTGATGTTTACTTTGATCTCTTGACCACTCTTGTTACAGGATGAGTTTTCAGGTCAGTTCTTTCTGTGTGATTTCTCTCATCACAGGAGTATGTGATGCTGTGTTTTTCTTTGGACCATAATCTAATTTCATTAGTGTGTTTTTATGTCACATTCTTCTCCTGACACACTCCAAGAAAATTCATTCTGCAACTGTCCATGAATGTACATCTGCTGCGTAGAGGTTTGAGCTGTAATAGTTTCTTCTGCTGTTTTATAATGTTAGTGGTCCATTTTAATAGCAACTGGGTAAATGCTAACCTGTAANGAGTCATGATTCTCAGCTAATAGGAAATGGTATTAAAGGCACAAAGGTAAAACTATATCATCTGAACGAATTCTAAAATCAGATGGCATGAGTAAGTTATCTCATGCCATGCATGCAGCCTTTATGTCCTTAAGAATCTGTATTACTGTTTGCAGCATGCACACAGGATATACATACAGTTTATGATTTGGTGAAGTCTGTGGCACAGTAGGGCATCC
>WEKX01000380.1:192896-223048 GCA_013390025.1 Pitta sordida
GTATCTTTAATATATGACTAGTAACTGAAATCAAAGGGAAGGCTGGCAGCATGAATAAAGCATTAACATACAGATTTGTTATGGATGAACAATGTAATATCTGCAATCCACAGATTATATTGTGCAGGCTGTACTTTAGCCTCTGATATTATGCTGTAGACGGTGTAAGTATTACTGAAAAAGGTAAAATAGCTTCTTTTGATGTTTACTTTGATCTCTTGACCACTCTTGTTACAGGATGAGTTTTCAGGTCAGTTCTTTCTGTGTGATTTCTCTCATCACAGGAGTATGTGATGGTGTGTTTTTCTTTGGACCATAATCTAATTTCATTAGTGTGTTTTTATGTCACATTCTTCTCCTGACACACTCCAAGAAAATTCATTCTGCAACTGTCCATGAATGTACATCTGCTGCGTAGAGGTTTGAGCTGTAATAGTTTCTTCTGCTGTTTTATAATGTTAGTGGTCCATTTTAATAGCAACTGGGTAAATGCTAACCTGTAGGCAATCTTATTTGTTGTTTCTTGCAGGTTTTAAAATCTAAAGAACTACCATCACCAGGACAGCGCTATATTGACAGCAAAGTGGTTAAAACAAGAGCTGAAGGAGAATGGTTGTCATTTGATGTAACTGAGGCTGTACATGAGTGGCTCCATCACAGAGGTGACAACAAGTGATCTTTGTCCTCACTCCAGCCCCAACTGCTCCTCCATTAATTCAGCAGTATTTCAGGTTTATTCCATGTGTAAAACCCAACTCCCCTCACCTTTATGTTTTGCAGACAGGAATCTTGGATTTAAGATAAGCTTACATTGTCCATGCTGCACCTTCGTGCCTTCCAATAATTATATCATCCCAAATAAAAGTGAGGAGCTTGAAGCAAGATTTGCAGGTAATGAAAGAAAAAAACCCAACTTTTTAAAATGTTGTGGTACTTACTAATTGAGGAGGNTGAGAAAACATGCAGAGTATTTTCAAAGTAAACCTGTTAACTGCTGTCCACCCTAGTCTTTTCTACTGAGTCAGATTTAATAGAAAAGATTGGATTGACTAGACATTAAAAAGTAGAAAAACTGTGTAGTGAGGATTGTGGATATTTGTGCTTTTTATGGACAACAGACAAGGTGATATGGAGTAAATATATCAAGGTTTTTAAGCCATTAAATTCTCAGTTTCAAAAAGAGGAATAGTATTCAATTGACTGTACTATAGTTACCATCCACCAGTACAAATGAAACTATAGCTATATTAGAACCAATTTTAATGCAAATTCTGTTTATACAATTCTCATTTGTTAAAGTATATTATGATTTGGTGCATTTGTGTTCCAAGGATCTGGCTATATTCCTTGTCAAGTATTAAGTTTCTTAACTGTTGTTTCACTGCATTGGGATTTTTCCTGTAAATAAATAGATGTGCTTTACATATGATTAAAGCCATTGTGTGTATTTAAAAAAATGTTAGTATGATGTTTGTTCATTGCAAATGTTAAAAAAGAAAAGTGTATCTTTTTTTTTCTGTTTAGATAGTATTATTTGGTGGGGAAGGTTAATATTCAAAAAGGTCTTAGCGAAAGGCACAGCATTGCTCCTATGAAAGGCCAATCAATACCTTGAGTTCTTGCCTGTGCTATTCCCATGATACTCCCCTCATAAAGCAGTTAGTGTTAAAAGAGAAAATGCAAAATGTGAGGTCGTGGTTTGCCACTTCAACAAGAAATACTTTGATCAATGTCTTTGCCATGCCCATACAAAAGAAGGGACTAAAGTAACTGATTTCTGAGGGGGAATAGCAGATTTAAATAAACTGGCAATAGGAGACAGAGAATTTAAAAGTATTATAAAGAAGCAAATGTGATAGAGAAAACTAATGGGAGAGGAGTAAGCAGTAGGAAATCAAAGTGAAGTATCCAGAGCAGCTTTAATGATGTTTAAAGGTTTTAAAAGGTACATAGCTCTTTAAAGTTGAGAATACTGCTCTAAGTGAAGTGACAAAAGAATCACTGTTTGGGGCATTTGAATCTAAGCAATGCAGATGCAATGACGTAAATTATCTTTTCTGTTACTCATTTCAACACTTCTGGTATATGTGCTGAAATGCCATTAAACAGCTGTGAATGTGGGAGGGCTGATACAGTAGATAACTGAGAACTGTGAATATCTTAGAGATCTTTGGTTGAAATTTACCCCTACTTCCCCAGTAAATATGCTCAGCTGACACTGGCATGGCCCAGTTTCTGAGAGAATTTTTTTAAGAGATGGTTTATTTAATTTGTGAAGAAAAAGCAACACAATGTTTATCACCAAAATGTATTTTTTGAAGGTATTGATGACTACACATATTCCAGTGGTGATGTGAAAGCTTTAAAGTCCAATAGGAAAAAATACAGTGGGAAGACCCCACATCTTCTGCTAATGTTATTACCCTCCTACAGACTTGAGTCGCAACAGCCCAGTCGGCGGAAGAAGCGTGCTCTAGATGCTGCCTATTGTTTTAGGTAACTATGCATCCATATTCAATGTACTTACATAATCATACCGGACTGTGAGGTGTCAGTTGCTTATCATGTTTCTTTACAGTTGGCATTCCTATGGAATGCAGACCTTCATTTGCAGACCCATGGGACCTGTGCAGCAGGTCTCCAATACCGCAGAGACAGTGGTAGATGAGGGAGGTGGTGACGTTGGGCAACAGAAGCTGATTTCCATCTGGGATGGTTCTCAGATGCATTAGCCCCATAATAATTACAGCCAAATTGTCACCTCCACTTTGGTAACCTGCTCAGAGACTCCCCTTTGTAGACCTGGAGAAGAACACCTGACTAAGTCCTCCAGGGAAATCATTAGCTTTGTCTGTATAATTAAGTCCTGCCACTTCTAGGCATCGGATTTCAGTTACAGTATAAACTACTATTGATTTGATTGAGAACTTTTGGGACTCAGACTGGTCTGCCTGTAAAACATCATTCAGGGAGCAAGCAGCTGGATTATTTTTATTCCCTATGTTGCCTTTGTTAAGACTGATGTGTTTGTACTTTATTTCCAAGGAATGTTCAGGATAATTGCTGTTTGCGTCCACTTTATATTGACTTCAAGAGGGATCTTGGCTGGAAATGGATTCATGAACCTAAAGGATACCATGCTAATTTCTGTGCAGGAGCCTGTCCATATTTATGGAGCTCAGATACTCAGCACAGCAGAGTAAGTAGTGGTTTTGCTGATTTTCAGATTCTGTTTTATAACTGCAGTGTGAACTATGTTTCTGGGACTGACATCAGCACCAATGCTCAAAATTTGTCTCAATAACTAAGGATCCTAAAATCTGGCACTACAGAGGAGCTCACACATGGCCTCAAGCTAGTGTTGAAGCAGTAGGAACATTTTGGCACAGAGATTTTTTTTTTTATGTGTTAATAGATATGACATGTCGTTGGCTTGAGTGCCTTTTGCAAGTGTATGGCCCTGGGAGGTGGCCTGGAAAGAAAGGACCTTTCATTAGAGAACATGAGTGGAAGATGGCACAATGAGCTTGGTCAACAAAGGCACTGAGGGAGGCATTATCAGAGTAGCAAAATGACTGAGTCATACCACCTGGTTGTCACTTACTTTTTTCACCTGCCATTTCAAGGTTAGCACTTGCCATGCTGAATTCCCTGAAAATGTACTGATAGATGTCCTTCCTTTACTTCAAAAGTTGTATTCTTTCTTGCACTTCGAAAATTTGTATGTGAAGAAGGAATCTTATGTCTGGGATATGGAGGAACCAAATGCTTGTTGTCTGAGATGGGACTTTTAGGGATTAGATGTGGTATTTTAGCCAACTGCCTTAGGATGACTAGTATTGTGCTCTGAAGTGCTTATTTCTCTCAACTGTCAATAAAGATGTCTAGACAGTAAATGCAAGAGACAGATACTTGCATCACAGTTGTCATAAAGTAAGAATTTCACCCTCAGGTCCATACTAAGAGTCCCTGCGTTTTCAAGCCTCCCTTAAAATACCAGATCAGTGTCAGCCACCAGGGAGAGCCCTCTGTGTCCAAGGGGCAACCTATGTTCATTTTGGTCAGTACAACCACAATAGCATGTTAACTTACAGACGCCTTTGTAGCTGTCACTGGCTGTGACATTGTACTACTATTAGGAATGTCTGCAGGCAGAGATATTAATAAGGTAATTACGTTTCTGTGCTGATGTGCAGTAGTAGTGTACACATTTTGGAGCAGCACTTGTTTTTAAAGGAAAGAGGAAGAATAACTGTCATGGTCACAAATACGTAGTTTGGATAGTTTTCCAAGGTGTCAGAAGTTGCTTAATAAAGTAGTTAGTGTTGCTGTCCTGAACAGATGTTCTGTCTCTCTAAGCTGCAAATGTTGTGTTGAGGTTCTAGGAAAAGGCCACTTGGTGTTTGGCTAAGACATTAGAGGCATCCTCAGGAATAGCTCCGCATCAGTGGCTACCCCTACATACTTCCCTTGCAGAGAACTATGCATAGGAACCCAAGGTAACATAGGTGATAACTTCAATCCAGCTGGTTCTCAACAGGAGTATAGTCAGGCACAGGCTTCCGTGGATGAATGGGTCCTGGCAAGCTCCGTGAACCCAGTGAATCACAAAGACATTGAACTTGTGAATATTCAATTAAGCCCTGCCCATAGTCATGCATGACATGACAGGTGCCAGAGGCGGCGCAGGGTCCACAGGTGCCCCTGTCTGGCCACTGCCCACCGTAAGGGCCCCGCCAGGCCCAAGGCCACCAGCAAATGGGGACTGTCCAGCCCTGCCACAACCTCCACACGGCCCGGCACACATCCACCAGGGGTGCTTTGTGTGGGCAGGCAGAAAACAGCCACATGTCTGGCAGGCAGGGAGAGACAGTAGGGGCCTGGCCTGGCCTGGCTTCCCCCTCTTGCCACTAGGTGGGCGCAGCCGCCATTACCTTGTTGGTATCGAGCCGCTTCCTTCCCCTCGTGCCCCCGCACTGGCACCGCTGCCCTGCCCTGGGTGTAGGGGGACAGCAAACCAGGCAGGCAGTCTGAGCCCTGCCACACACCCAGCAATCCAGACGGGCTGCTGGTGGCAGGAAGGGGAGCAGCATGGCAGGGGATCTGAGCAGCAACAGCACAACTCAGCTCAAGCAGCCCTCACCACTCAGGCAGCACAATCTGCCCCAAACGGCACACTCCTGCGGGTCATCCATGCTGGCACATGGCACTTCGAGGGAAACCAAGTGCAACTATGGGGAAAGGGAGGTCAGAACCATGGCTAGGGTCCCCTAACGCACACAGTCATGTGGGATGTGATGCAAGCAGGCTGTGTTGTACCCTCCGAGATGGGCAAAAAACAACAACTAAACCACCCACCCTGGCGCTCCCACCCACCTGGTGCTGCCCCGTTCCTGCACAGTACCGTGGCTGCTACCACTTCCCTGCTGCGCTGAGAGGAGCCAGTCCTTTGGCAGCCACCTCACGCTCACATAAACTTGTACCACGTTGATTGGAATCTGGCAGCAGGCAGGGTTTTTTGGTGGGTTTTGGGGTTTCTTTGAAGGGGTTTTTTTCAGCCGGTGAACCTGCCTCCCTCTTCCAGGCAGGCATGGGATACCAAGGACAGCACAGCACTACCAGTGCCAGGGCACCCCTGTGGTCTCAGCCCCCAGGGCGGCATGGAGGGAGCGTGGGTGCTGCCTCACGGATGCGGGAGGTGGGAGCCACGGGGCCGCCCTTCCCTTCGCCAACCCAGCAACAAAGCGTGCCATGGGGATATCTGTGGGGTGCCACAGGGTTGGGGAGAAGGTGCCTCCTACTCCCACTCTCAAGCACAGACATGCACAATGCCGGCTCCCTCCTGCAGCCTGGCAGAGAACTGAAAAATAAACCGCGATTTATTGAAACCGTGATGATGCAGACCGCGAATAGGTGGGGGCTTACTGTAACTGCATCTTGAGTCCTAGTCTTTGCAGGGTGGCATTAATTAACATAGCCAGAGGGTAAAAGCACAGGAGTGCCTTTGTTCTGAAGCACTTTAATCTCTTTGGTGCACTTGTAAAGCCAAAATCCAGCAAATGATGATCTGAAGGAAAAGATAAAAACCTTTCCATTTCCCCTTTCCATATGAATATAATGTGCATGTCAAAAGGCTGCACTTTGAAGCAGGGTCCAAGCGTGTTCCTGTTTTGAGGCTTAAGACTTTATATACAAAACCTTAGGAAGCTCAGACATATTGTGACACCAGATTGGAGTGGATAGCATAAAAAGTACTAAAATCTGTGAATCTCCAAACTGCTTTCAATGGGCATTTGCTCAGGTGCTGTGGGAGGAAGTGATGCAGAAAGTAACTTGTTCGTTAGAGGTAGCTGTCTTAGTCTGTCTTTTTTTGTTTCTCTTTCAAGGTACTCAGCTTGTATAACACCATAAATCCAGAAGCTTCTGCCTCTCCATGCTGTGTGTCCCAGGATTTGGAACCTCTCACCATCCTCTACTACATTGGCAAAACACCCAAAATTGAACAGCTGTCCAACATGATTGTAAAGTCTTGCAAGTGCAGCTAAAGGATATCCCTGAAACAGCATGACGTGTGTTTATTAAAAAAAAAAAAAAAAAAAGAAAAGAGGAAATAAAGGAAGAGAGAGTGAGAAGGAAAGAAAGAAAGAAGAAATAAAACCCCAAGTTCGTCAGTGTTAAAAGAAAAAAAAAAAGAAGAAGAAAGAAACCCAGATGGTACTAGTCTGATCTGTTTGAAAGTTGGGTTTTTTTGTTGTTTTTGTAAACTGGCATCTGAAGCAAAACATTGAAGGCTTTTTTCCTACATTTCACCTACACATAGTGTGAGATAGACAAGAAGCAAAGTTAAGATAAAAGAAACCTTTTAAAAAATAAACACTGGAAGAAATTTGTTAGTGTTACTATGTGAAAGGAAAAAAACAGGAAAATCCCTTGAAGTGGAGTTGCTGTATCTGTCCCGTGCCTTACTTGATCTCTCTGTATTGTTATACAATAGGCATCCTACCCATTCCTCTTAGTTGTAGAGCTAACAGTGCATTATTTATTTGTGTGTAAAAACTATCAAACGAACATTTCTGTATCGCCATTGGAAAAAAGGAAAACCAGCCAATGTGGATAAAGTGGAGACCAAATAAGCTGCCAGAAATACATACAAAGCCTAAAGGAACACAAGCTCAAAAGAATCAGAGAAATAAATGGTTAGTTTAGTTTGATTAAAATAGAAGTCAGTTATTACATTATTGACAAACTCTGCCTTTAAAGTACCTTATTTTTTGTGCCAGCTGCCTAGAGAGACTTCTTGTAAGGTCTCAAACCCTTGTTTTAGATACTGAATAATTTACTAATAAAGGACACTCTGTTTCAGTCTCAAAGACAAGTCTATAAGATTTTTTTTTACTGTAAATGTTTTAAAATTTCAGTTTAGTAAACCAGTGAAATATTTAACATGTACTGGTCTAATCTTCAGACCTTAATATGTTGCTGTATAGCTATGCTATGGGATTTTTTGTTCTTTTGGTATATGTAACCATACCTAGAGTATTACAATAGGTGGGTAGTAAAAGCCAGCTTAATTGGAAACATATCTGTAGATCTCTATTTGTAAACTATTAAAAAATTACGTACTTTATGTGTAATGTGTAAATTTTCACCATATTTTTGTACTCTGTAATACTGTCAGCTCTCATGACTTCGAATTTGAATTTGGGACTCTTTTTGATCACTCAGAATCATGTGTTTCCCTCTAGCTGGCCAGTATGAATAGAGTCCCTGTATTTTGACTTGCACTACAAATACATGTTTTATAGTAATTGCTATACATGTGCTTTGTATATTGTTCATCATTATGACATAAGCTACCTGATTCCATTTGTTTTTCTGTTTTATAAAAAGGATGGATTAAAGTGATCTCTCCCCTTCTCCTCCCCTCCTTCTTCCATTGTTCCTGTACATAACACTTGAATCGTGACACGGTTCAGATTTATGGGCCTTTTAATTTTCATTTGGCTATGGATATTCAAACAAATGGGCAGGGAGCGAGGTGTCAAGAGATGTCGCCTGGCCAAGGCAAGGCAAACCATTGCAGAGAATGACATTCACCACTGTGCAGAAGGCTGGTAGGAAGGGTCTGCCACAGCCACGCCCTAAATGGGGTGTGTGCAGGATCCATGTGCGGTCAGAGGCCCTGCATCAGCCTGGCATGCAGCAGGAACTTGGTCCTGCAGTCAGGCTGTGGGACTGGTCCTGCTCCTACTGCAGGTAACAAAGGTTTGCCTTTACCTTCTGCAGTGGCACAGACTAGACTGTTGGTATGTGTGTAGGTATTTGCAGGATCAGACCCTTGGTTTTTGCAAGTTAGCCAGTGGCTTGTTTTTTTTTTTAATTGAGTTCATGTTAAAGCTTCTTTTAAAAAAAGAAAAGGAAAAAGGAACATGGGGGTCCTAGGATTTTGATATTGTTACACATTTTAATATTGTAGAGGGAGTTAAAAAAAAGTCCCATACTTCATTTTTTAAATTGCCAGCCTAAATAAAGAAAAAGAATTTTAAAAAATATTTATGCAGAAGGCACAATCATTTCATGTCACATGAGGAAAGCTTTTGCACAGCAAAGCTGGAAAACTGCAATAAAAGCATACTACGTGGATGAAAAGAACATTTTCTTTAATGGTCCTGAGCGGTGTTGAGAGAACACTCCTGATCTTGATGTTGTCTGCTCCAGTTTTAAGAAGTGCAATTTCTTTGGCTACAGCAGAACACTGATGCAAAACTGAAGTACCGTGGTTGCGTGCACATGCAGCTTCTCAGGACTTTTGTAGAGCGTGTGCTTACTGCCTAGATGGAAATGTAGCCCCAAAGATGATCTAATCCCACCCATTGACTCAGCACAGAGGAGGAGGCCTGTTAGACTTCTGATTTATTTAGTGAGTTGAGATGAACAAATGAAGAAATCTGTCCTGCTAACACTTGCTTGAGCCAGACTAATTCCGGTGAGAAGATGCACTGAACTCAGTGAAACTCCTCAGGGTAATACATACTCTGGATTTTGCTGTACGTGGCAGCAAAATTAGTTTTATCAGGTTCAGTATAATATTTTTGCTGGACAAGAAGGAAGAAAAGGATGAACATTTTACAAAACTTAAAAATGTTTTTTGCAGTTCTCTGCTATGGGAATGCAGCTCAAAACCAGTTTTGAATAAGTGGAATAGGAGATAGCATAGTTGTCCAACTATACTCGCTATGCGCTGGATGCAGGTGAAAATTTTGATTGGAATTTGGTGGTTTTATCAATATATTTAAGTATAAAACACTATTTCTGTAAGTCAATGCCCCGAGATTAGATTTTTTCCTATTTTTGTCCCTCAAGGTGCACTGATTGTGAAGTTTGAAATTCTCTGTTATAAAAGCTCCCTTTTTTAAAATTCTAAATTCATTTGGTATGTATTTCCATTTTAATTACCAAGGGTGTTAGGCCTGATCCTACAAAATGCAGAATGCATGGATGAAATTCCCCTCTATAGAGTGGGGTAATGTGAGTCCTAAGCACCACTCAAGTCTGATGTAAATACTGCTAGAATGATCTTTAGATGAGCGTGGAACAGCTCATGGACTTTGCACTACCAGCCTTACCATGGTGAGGTAATTGTCATTGTCTGAGCAAAGTCCATGAGAACTCATGGGAAATGGTCAGCATCCTCAAAGATCAGACCCAAGGGGCTGACCGGGGCTGAGGGAGAATTGCAGCACTTAGCTGGGTGGAGTAGGACAGCATTTCCTGTGTCTTACAATGTAAGGTTGGCGCAATTTAAAGAAGGAAAAAAAGAACTTAAAGGACAGCTGTGTGGTACTTTGGTGATCGATTACTCTGTATTTTAACATATTGTATGTCTTTTTTTGTGGTGCTCTAGTGGTAAATAAATTATTTCAATTATATGCTGTCTTTGCTTTCTTATGGCAGTATTCTTCAGCCACAGGCAATTCCTCAGCTCCGGCTCAGCTTTATCCCTGCAAAGTCTGGTTTGGTGTGGGACTTTAGTGTGTGTGACCTTGATGTGTTTCAGCACAGGGTGAGGTGAAAAACAATCATCCAGGGTTAGCGTGAGTCGCATCTGCTGTGAGGATTGCGTCTTGATCAACAGACAAGAAGTGGCTTCTGGTTGACTGGTCTGAGCAGCAGCATGTGTGTGCAGGACAGGTACTGCTGTGGGTAGCAGCTGTGCCTGGTGCTTCACTAGAACCATGCCCTGGCAGGCCTCTTACTGCCACCACCTGTTTTGGAGGCTTTCTTCTCTGGTATATTTTTACAGTGGAGATCACCGAGGTGTGGAATGGGTTGCCCACAGAGGGCATGACTTCTTCATCCTTGGAGATGCTCAAAACTATCTGGGCAAGGTTCCGGGCAGCCTGCTCCAATTGTGCCTGCTTTGAGCAGGAGGTTGGGCTGGAGACCTCACAGACCCCTGCCCACCCCCATGAATCTATAAACAGTTATTTCAGTTTGCCAGCAGCAACCATGTAGACACATGAAAGTGGGTTTTTGAAAGAAAATAGGATTCCCTAGTTTGCTGTAAGTTTCTCTCCATTCTACAATATTCAGTTGCATTTTCTAAGCAAATAAGTATTGCAGCTTTTCTTTATCAGGCTCTAGTCATTTAAATAAATAAAACTGGTGGGAGGAAAGACTGCAGGATTGAATCATTACTTTTAAAGTTGACAAAATTATATATGAAAATGCTTCCAGACCAGGGACTGATGAGGAGACAAGAGACTGCTCTTCCTAGTGCCTTCTCTGGCATCTAAGAAGTGCATACCCTTTCTTGTCATGAATGAAAGAATATGTTTATGCCAGATTGTTTAGTGATATTGTGATAAATATAAGAAATGGACTCTGTGGTCTGTCAATGTGTTTAAGAATGCAGCTTGGGATGAGCATTAAAAACAATCTTAGGGGTGATTTCACCACAGTTATGCTCCAGCTTACAATGATCTGCCTTAATTGATTTCAGTGAGTTTACACAGCCATAAAACTATACTCCTGCAAAAAGTTCCAGATACCAACTTGTATTCTATTTTAGTTACCCAGCTATGTGCTTTGACATGAGTATAATCTGCCAGCCTCGTTCTTACCCAAGGCATTCCTCACAGTTCCTTGAGGTGAGAATATTTTGCATCCCTGTCTGCTGTATTTGTAAAATCAGTGAAGAACAGGAGGGTTTGAGGAGGAATGCTGATTGGAAATTTTGCATGGGAAAGTAGTCATAGTTCTTCTCACTAAAGAAGAACAAAGTGTAGGGAACAGAGTGTGCCAAGAGAGATTTTATAGCATGGGGCTGAAAAGATGGAGGCTCTCCCATGATAATGAGATTTATGTACAGTATTTTGATGTTGGGCTTGTCTTTTCCTTTTGTTGACACAGCCGCTCCAGACTGTATCAGTGCAGCCCTTGCTCTGCTTGAATCAAATTGTGATTAATAATTGTGGAATATTCAATATAGGGAAAAACCCAAACCATGTTAATGTCTTGAAAACCATTTTTTAAGGCCAAAATCTGCCTCTTAGATCAGACAGAACAGATTCTATGAGGAGCCATGAGTTCTGGAAGAAAATAAACCAAGAGGTTATGTAATTATATGTGGTTATAAAGTAGATGTGAAGTAATGTAGTTGGCTTGTCAGTGGGTATGGGTGTAACAGTAATTTCTTCATCTGTATAAAAATAAAATTAAATGAAACAGAAAGCTGATGAGAACTTCCAATCAAATTTGATATGCTCATTTAATGAAGTAACCTGCTGTAATCTAATACAGAATCCCTGGGGTACAAACCTTTCTTAAAGCACATGGTGGTCCAAGAAATAAGCAATTCTATTGAACGGGGTGTTTTAGTGCCAAACCAAGATGATGGCAGGAGGAGGGGTCAGTGTTCACTGATCTTTGGGTCTCAGCCCTGTTTGCACCTATTATAGGCAGGTCCTGATTTAACGATCCGCACAAATTCCAAAAACATTTGCCACAAGAAAGGGAGAAAGGAAGATACAAATGTCAAGTGGGACCAAAGTCTCTTTTTGTTCAGTAGAATACACCAAGAAGCTCAGAAAGGAGCTCTTACATACTATTTGGTCCAGCTGATTAGAGATCGATGAAACCAGAATGTTAACATGCGAGTACGCATATTACTAATGTCAAAAATCAAATGGTTGGGGCTCTGAGGTAGTGTTCAAACTTGAGCCATTTTTATAAAATTCAGTTAGGTCCAACCCCTGCAACTGATTTGCAACCAAACTGTAATTACCAAATTTGTTGCTGGGATATGTAAGACTTCTAGCTTAAGATATCACAGAATCACAGAATCACAGAATATTATGAGTTGGAAGGGACCCACAAGGATCATCTAGTCCAACTCACCACCTAACACCCGTACAGAGACCGAGAGCACATCCCAGAGCGTAACACCAACCTAGATCCCTCACAGTCTAGCAGGCCACTCCGAGCCACAGAATCGGAAGGGACCCAGGGACATCCAGCCCTACACCCCCCAGCTAGACCATGTCACTAAGCTCCTCATCGAGTGTTCTCTTAAACACCTCCAGGGATGGCGACTCCACCACCTCCCTGGGCAGCCCATTCCAATATGCAATTACTCTCTCTGTGAAAAACCGCTTCCTAACGTTAAGATTAAACCTCCCCTGGCGTAGCTTGAGGCCGTGCCCTCTCGTTCTGGTGTCGTCAACCTGGAAAAAGAGGTCTACACCCATCTGGCTGCAACCTCCCCGCAGGTACTTGTAAACAGCAATGAGGTCACCTCTGAGCCTCCTCTTCTCCAGACTGAACAGTCCCAGTTCCTGTAGTCGCTCCTCATAGGGCCTGCCCTCCAGTCCCTTCACCATCCTCGTTGCCCTTCTCTGGACCCTCTCAAGCAGCTCAACATCCCTCTTAAACTGGGGAGCCCAGAACTGCACACAGTACTCAAGATGAGGTCTGACCAGCGCTGTGTACAGGGGAAGGACAACCTCCCTGGACCGACTGACCACACTGTTCCTGATGCAGGCCAGGATGCCATTGGCCTTCTTAGCCACCTGGGCACACTGCTGGCTCATATTGAGTTTCCTATCAATCAGTACACCTAAGTCTCTCTCCACTTCACTAGTCTCGAGCCACTCCTCCCCCAGCCGATAGCGGTGCATGGGGTTGTTATGGCCGAAGTGAAGAACCCGGCACTTAGTCTTGTTAAACCTCATACTGTTGGAGCCTGCCCATCTCTCCAGCCTGTCAAGGTCCCTCTGGAGGGCCTTCCTACCCTCCGGCAGTTCAACATTTGCCCCCAGCTTAGTATCATCTGCAAACTTGCTGATGATGGATTGAATTCCCTCGTCCATGTCATCGATAAAGATGTTGAACAGTACTGGGCCCAACACTGACCCCTGTGGGACTCCGCTGGTGACTGGCCGCCAGTCCGATGTTGCACCATTCACCACCACCCTCTGAGCTCGCCCTTCCAACCAGTTTGTCACCCAGCATAAAGTATTCCTTTCCAGCCCGTGCTTTACAAGTTTCTCCTGAAGCTTATTGTGGGAAACCGTGTCAAAAGCTTTGCTAAGGTCCAAGTACACAACATCCACAGCCTTTTTGTCATCAACCAGTCAAGTCACTGGATCATAAAAGGAGATCAAGTTAGTCAGGCAGGACCTGCCTTTCCGAAATCCATGCTGACTAGATCCAATGTCATGTTTGTTCTGCAGTTGCTGTGTAATGGCACACAAGACCATCTGTTCCATGGCTTTGCATGGGACTGAGGTCAGGCTGACTGGTCTGTAGTTGTTAGGATCATCTTTCCTACCGTTCTTGTGTATGGGTCAGGAGTTCTTGGACTTTAATAGCTCTGAGCATATCAGATGCAAGTCTCACACAATAGTCTTGTTTGGTTTTTTCCCAAGCACGAAGACAAATAAATCTAATTGCCAGGAATGACAGTAGGAAACAGTCAAAATGCCCCTATGCATCAGGGTGCTTTCCAGAGAACTGGTAGTTTTATAGATCATCTCATTCCCCAGTGATTAAAATACCAGCATTATGGGACTAGGTGATGTTTTTATGCCATCTGATGGAACTCACATGAAATGAATTGATGGCTTCATTCCAGTTCCTAGTGTAAACTTGTTGGCAGTCTCCAAGGATATGCAGACTAATTTCATCCATCAAATGCAGAAAATATCTTTATCCGGAAAAAATTGCTTTTCTTTTTTTCCTTTTGGAAAAATGTAAATACACAAAATATGCAGGAGTTCATGGGCAAGTTATGCATTCCTGTGTAGTGTGTAACCTGTTCTCAAAGAGGTGGTCTGGATCAATTTGTGAACAGTTGGGAGGGAAAGCTGGATTTTGAGATACTCTGAAAATACACTGTTTTCTCTGCTTCTTCTATGAAGCACTCAATTACAATAATAAGAAAAAATGGGCCAGAAGACTGTAAAGAAGTGTACGAACTGACTTTTTTCACATTAATATGCAAATATGATGGATAACAGAGGAGGTGAATCATCAGCCAACTGATGTAGACAAAGTTGGGTCACAGAAAGTGGAGAAGGAAAGATGAACACAACAGAAGGTTTATGTCAGCATAAGTGTAGTCCCTACATAGCACTACATGAAAACTGGACTCATTTTTGTTGTACTTTTTACTTTGGACTGCTTCCACAGCACAAAGGGCCATTCCCATTTCTCATGCTTTGAGAAAAGGGATGTCTTTAGGGAGGTAGGAATTTGCCTAGGAATAACTGAAAACACTGATAAATTTTGAAATCATTACCAGTCAGGAGGCATAATTAAAATGAACTGTTAACAAGACCTTAATTAACTTTTCCTGTAGCTAAACACCCCTAACTGCTCTCCTGGCCTTTATTTTAGTGTTAAAGTTCCTCCACTGCTTTATAGTAACAGATGGTGTCTATCAAGTATATGAAATCTCTGCACGTATCCCAAGGACTGAGGAAGAGATCTCAAGCATTAAACTGACAGATTTCTCTAGTTTCTGGTTGTTTAAGTGGTGGTGTAACACATCAGGTGCTCTGCAGGCGGTGCACAAAGCAGGACCTCAAATACACTCAGTGGTGGGCTATCCATATAAATGCAAAAACATTCTGTCTTGATCTACACAAGATCCTCATGGGCTCCTTCAAACAACTATCTCACTGATCAGATCTCCTTCCCTGCTATAAGCAATGTAGGAGGAATCAGTGACTCTCACCCATGCTGAGGGAAATTTATCCTCAGAAGCTGATGAATATGTACTATTTGCAAAAATGTGTGTCATGCGTTGCCGATAGGAAAATCCCATCTACACACTTGCAAGCAAGAATGTACACAGTGAAAAAGGAAAGAATCAAGTGATGCATGATCCATTTCTGTGGACACTTAGATTAAAGTTGTGTATTTAATTTTGAAGACCTCTTTAATATTTGAAATGGACTGCAATTTTTTTTCAAATTCATAACTCTCTCCTTCTATTTGCTAAGTATCTTTGCCTTTTCTGAACAGTTTCACTGCTTATATTCTTAGCAGTCTTACTGTATGGCCCTAGGGAGGTAAAAAAGGAAATTTCAGAGACTGTTTCACTTCTAAGTTACTCCAGAGATAGCAGTTTGGGTTTGTAACTTGCATTGCTGGATGCAGGAAATTACTTTTGGAGGCAACTGGGTCGAACTGACTGCTCTTATTCCCAGCTCTCTTGCTTCAGCTTTACTCCAGCACAACTATTTCAGCAGAGGACAAACCAGACTTTAAAGTAATTTGTCTAAGAATAGTCAGGCTCAGTTTGCCATTTTACTAAAGCCTTCACGCAAATCACGTGTGTTTGTAGAGTATTTGAACACTGATTGCCACAGTAGCCTTCAAGAAGGCATTTCTATTGCACATTCGAATTTATATTTGAAATCTAGAAAGATGGTGAATATGACAGTATTCTGGAGAAGGAAATTGATATTATTATAATTTAAATTGGTATATTTTACAAGGTGTTGCTGCCATTTTTATCTCAGCCAACACTATTGACAATAACATTCTTTAATACTGGATTCAATTTTTTGCTGTATTTATTGCATGGATGTAATATAGAGCTATATCTTGGTAAAACTATCCTTTCCAGTTGCTTACAGTGTTCTCAAGTAGTTTTCATTCTGAACTTTTGATATTGGAATTCAGCCCAGAGATAAATTTGTCTACAAAATTTTATCAGACTTTGTTGAGATATCTTTGACTTCTGAGAGAACAGGTAAGTATATTTGCTTTATACTTTCCAATCAGAAATGTGCACTCATAGTTCAACTTGAGAGCCAAATTCAGTCATTCACACTCTAGTTTCTTGGGGTCATAGTCAGATTAATACAGTTTTCATTTCAAACATGAAAGCAAGTTTCCAATGTTCCTGGCTGTAAAGAAATACATTAAACCATGAGCTGTGTTGAATTAACATGACAGCATTTACTTGAGTCTGCAGAATAACAGGAGCAGAGCACTGAGTGAAGTTGTGCTCTTTGTAGCTTTTCAATGAAATGGCCTTTTTTCCATGCGTCTGGCATACAGCCACATCATTTCACAAGTGCAACAGTCATCGTTTTCTTTGTTTGGCACTAAGAATGAAAATGCCAGGATTTCAGGTTCTTGAGGAAAAAAAACTGAGGAAATAGCTAATTATCTAACCTGTTTTCAACCTTTATCATATTCTTCTCAGAAATAACAATAAATATACTCTTCATGAGCTAATGAGAAGGGATGGCAGATGCCTCTTAAAAGAGTTTTTAGCTGCAGTTCTCGCTTGCAGTTGGGCCTTTATTCACTACTTAGCAGTAGCAATTTGACAAAAGAATAAAGCTGTGATGGCCCTTTCAGATAAGGTAGATCACAGAAGAAGACAAACTGCTCAGACATGTCTTAATGTTCAACCATTGTCTGACCTCAGTGAAAATGTAAGCGTCAAGGAATCTCATTCAGCAAAAAATGACCACAAAGAACAAGAATTGTAAGATGCATCTCCAGGGACAAACAAGCAGAAGGAGAAGGTTTTATACCAAACAAAGACCTGCTTAGGAAAGTGCAGGAACAGTGACTATCTCTTTCAAGGCACTACAAAAACTGATGACACATCCCTAGGCTGGCCAGGCACTGTGTGGGAGTAGCTTCATCGCAGTCTAGTTTCAGCTTCCTCATGCACTTGGGTTGTTATGTGGTATGTGTCTGTCTCTGAACCTTGATTTATTCCTTTGAAATATTTTCAAGAATAATCTGCCACAGAATGTGTTTGTATAAAGGAATGAAAAGTAGCAAATGTCCAAATGAAAAATAAAGGTCAATCAGACACTTTCTGTGTGAATCATCACTGCACCCATATTTCCTGCTGGAATAGTTACTTATATTTGTTTAGAAGACTGTGATTCTTCTGATATATTTCAAATCTGTTGTAAATTACTGACCAGAGGTTACACGCTCAGCATCTTTGTACTAAAATAATTCCTAATTCATAAAAAAAAATCAATTTTATTTAAGGGACCTGCTTCCAGAGGCTAAAGGACAAATATTATTCTGATATCTCATCATTCTGCAGCCTGTCTTCTGAGGTTTGACTGTATTAATGCCATGAAGTGAAAGAAGCATCCCAGTCTCTAAAGCTTGGAGCCCATTCTCCAAGGAGTTTTTTGTGTTCCCAGTCACTGTCACCCTCCACAAGTCTGCCTACCAGAAACCAAAACGGCCACAGAAAGTACCTTTTGTGATGGAAACAGAGCAGCAAGGCCAGAAAGTTCTAAGGTATGTTTATAGACTTGGAAGCTTAAATATATTTATGGCTAAGGAATACTTTTATGAATACAAGTAACCATGCACAGTGATCAATAGGGCAGAATTATTCTGTTCTTAAAAAAGCAAAGAAGGCATCTCTGCAGAACCCATAATGAAAGAGTCTTGTTAAAAGGGGGACATCCCTGGCAGTGTTCAAGGCCAGATTGGATGAGGTCCGTGCAAACCTGATCTAGGGGGTGGCATCTCTGGTCTCACAGTGGGGGCTAGAACTAGATGATCTTTAAGATCCTTGCCAATCCAAACTTTGCTGTGATTCTATGATTAGCTCCAAGTAGATCATAATTTTGACAATGCTGAAAAGCCATTGAATTTCCATCATTCAATTAACATTTTATGTGTTTGATTAGTATATTAGGGGAGGGGGGCTAAGATAAAATTTGGTATGTTCAAATTCAGCAGTGGATTGTGTTTTTATATTACTAGTTTAGTGCAGCAAGAAAACAGAGATCAAAGTGTCTTGAGAACTACATTTAATTATAATCACCGCCACAAATGCCAGAGCAAGATGTGGCTCTGTCATAAAAGAAAACACAGTAAAACAATATTATGCAGTTTACAAATTCCATCAAACCACTGTACAAATAAACAATGCTACTGAATCACACAACAAATCATCTTACAATTAGGCCACACAAGACCATCTGGTTTGCAAACCAGCCTACAAGCCAAAGAGGAAAACTTTGAAGATAAATATTGCCATATGTGGAAGCCCAGGAAAAATACTACTTAGTAGCATGGAGCATAATTTTGAAATGTAATTCTCCGTGGGAACTGAAGATTTCTTACTGAGGCTAATGTGTTTTGCAAGTAACTTCACAAAATGGAAGCATAAGGTATTACAGATAGGCTCAGAGAATGTGAAGGAATTAAAGCCCTTTTCAAGCATCTAGATTTAGCCTGTCAGTTGGTTCAGCACCTAAGTTAAAATGGGAATTTTAACATTTTGTCTGTCCAGGACATTTGTCTAGTTGTATAAGACAAAGATCCTGTTCTTTCTCTGTCAAAATGTTCTGATAATGGTAAAAATTAGAATTTGGTACATGAGCTTTGAATGACTAAAGTAGAATTATTTCATCACTCATTTTTAAACTGATGACTGGAGGTTCTTAGCATTCTGATGGACAGCTTTGCAAAACTCCAGATCTAAAGAGCAAGATTTGCCAAAACAAAGAATTATTTGGAAAGTCTGTCTTCAGGTCACATAATGGTTGTGCAGTTCAGGAGACTGGAATTCCACATTCACTGAAAACCAAGGCACTGTAAGACAGCTAAAAATAGACACCAACAATCAATCACGACATCAAATTATCTCTCAAAGATGTTGAGCAATGAACATGTTATTTCTAAAGTCAGTCGTAAGTTTCTCCTCAATAGTGGTAATTCAGGGTTGAGTCCTGAAGCATAATAGTTAGAAAAGGACAGGATAAATAAAGAAGCAAATCATGAAAAGCACAAAATCAACATCAGCCACTTATCCGTCTGAACAAAGTATGATTAAAATAAAAAATGCAGAAGTGTTTCATTTGTTTGAAATTTATAATCTCTGCTATTCTACTGGTTTGTTCCAAATTTGTTTTGCCTCATGCCATGAAAGACCATGAACATGTGAAAAGTGTTTATCTTTCATGCTTTGAAACAAGTAAATGGGAAAAAAAATTGAAATATTGAAAGGGATAGTTTAGAACATTTATAGAATGATAAAATATGCTTTAAACTATATTGCTTTATATGCGTTATATAGGGTATAAAATTGCTTGAAAGCTCATAATTGACATCTCTGGCTCATTAAATGTTTTCTTTCTGTCACAGGTATTTCTCATAAAGTTGATCAAAGGTTTGGATTCTCCAGAAAATGTCTCTTATCTTACAAATGGCTCAGAAGTGCTGAAGTAGCATTTTTATTCTTGCAGAGTTACTAATGAAGTCTGTGCTCTTGGTACTGAGGTTTTAGAGATGGGTGTAGGCAACATTTTTACAAACTAAGAAAATGCCTTTACAAATGCAGCTCCCATGTTTTCAGCCTCGAGGCAAAGTAACGTCCCTTCAGTCGTCCTGCTTTAAAATGTTTCCCATCTGCTATGTCCAATGCAACATCTTTTAAAGGAATTATATAAAACTAACTGGGGGTTTTAGACCTCTTGTTTCACTAAGATATGAAATTACACATGACTGTGTCACATCTCAAGCTGCCCTGATGCTCACTGAGTTTTCATGCTGGACCTCCATTTGCTGCATTAGTTCAGTACTGTGATTTCAAGGGAGGTCTCATTTACATCAGCACAGTTCTGAGCAAGGCCTTGATGAAACAGAACAAGTGGTGTTGGCCTGACTTTAGGTGGTAGTATCTTTGAGGCACCAGAATATTACCAGCTCATGAGAGCATTTTGCTCTCTGAAGCTTCTCTAAAGATTCCTTAGATCACAGGGAGGAAAAACATATCCTTCTCTAATCCAGCTATAACAATTGAGTCTCTTCTCGTATTTGCTGGATGACCTTTTGCAAGGTTTGAAGTGCAATCATGGCATTTGCAGGCTGCTTGGACTGAATGGCCAAATCAGAGTGGAAGATCTCTTGACACCATCGAACAGCAGTTTTCATGGAGATTCAAAAGGTGATATACAAAGATCTGCCAGTTTACATTATACATAGGTTGTAATTTTGATAGAATTATGTTGATGCCATGGATTAAAATGATGAGGAAGAAGGCTGTACAGGTCTCAACTCCCAATTTTTTCATTATTTACTGGTTTTTTTTAGTTCAGAAAGTAGCAGTTATTTTTGCCAGCATTGATAGTAGACCTAGACCTACACAGAACCAGAGGAAGACCGTATCTTTGCCATTTCACTAAAGGATAGATAGCTAAAGATGTGGAGAAAACCAAGACACGTTTTCCCACTTAAAAGAATTTTCTCTCCAGATGACTAAGGCTTAGACTTCTTTGACAGAGCTGCACCAGTTTATCCTGGCTGGAGATGTGCTCGTGGCTGGGCATCAGCACTGACCTAGAGATGGCTTAAAACATATATGAGTCACAGAAAGGAGGGTTTTGGATGAGAAATTTGGAAGGGATGTGCTGAGATAGGTGTGGGCAGGACAAGGCAGGCAGGAAGGGTGCCCATGTCTGGGAAAGAAGGGCACTTTTATGGATACTTTATCTTTGTGTTTCTTGTTCTGCTGTCTTTCTGTCTCCTGGTATTTCCACCACAGCACAGGCTGCAGCCCTTGGCATGCAAGCAAATAATCAGGGAGGAAGACGCCTCCTCCTAAGTGCTGAATTTTGTCTGAAATGCAAGCAGTAGATGAAATCTCTCATGTCCTTGCCGAGACCTGTCTCTGCAGATGATGTTGAATGGCACTGAGTCATGGCAAAAGACATCGTGAACTCCCTCAAGCCAAAGAAACTCTTGCCAGCATCCCAAGGGGATTCCCAGCCACCTCACTCCTGTGCAGTGCTTCTGGCATCCAGTGGTTTATCCAGCTTTATTTATTTATTTATATTATTCACTTCTGTTTTGTCTGGAAAAGACTTATCTATATTTCCTCCTGCAGCTCAGGTCTTTCTTTCAGGTCCTGCCAAATCCTAGAGCCACATGTTTTGTGAGCCTGTTTGGAGGAGGAGCCCTCTGGTGTCCCTTGTCTGGCTGGCCAACAGCCAGCTCCTGTGAGGTGAACAGGATCTATGAGGAGAGGGACATGGTGTCACAGCTGGAGGGAAAGATGTCGAGTAGGAGCTGTGATGTTTGGCAACCTGCAAAGCCTGTGGGGCTGAAGTATCACCCTGGGACATGCCTTTAGCCCTGTACTGGGCTTCCAAAAGAGACACAGCCCTCTCCTACAAGGGGATGATGGGAAAGGCAAAAGGAATGGAGAGAGGTGAGAAAATGATGCTCAGAGACAGCAGGAAACTCTACCAGGCTATGAATATGGCCTCTAGCACTTGGCGTGTGTATACTAAGCACTGTCACAGAAAACCTCTTTCCCTCTATTGTGCTTGGGCCAAAAGGTGTGGTGCCAAAGGATGCCATTCAGGCCGGGGCAAGACTCTTAGCTGCTACCACAGCCAGGCCACTGCCACCGATGGAAGCACACCAGCTGGATTAATCTCTGTGTTTTCCTCTGTGTCTGTCTTAAGAAGCTGCCCAACTAGCATCCTCAACAAGAGAGGCCAACTACTAGCACACCGCTGGCAGCCAGAACGCAGCAGGGGGGAAGCAGTGGGGCCCTCCTCCATTTTTAGGGTGGCTCAGTTTGGCATGGGCCCATCTGTGCTCCTGCAAAAGGCTCAGACCTATGAGGTGTGGAGGAGAGCATCGTCAGCACTACTGAGATCCAACGCCTTTCACTGCAGTGGCACGCGCAGCAGTGTCCTGACATTAAATAAATAGTAAAAAAAGAGATGGAGAGGTAGGGAGAGGGAGGGAGTGGGTGAAATATACACCCTCCATTTCACACAGTGTCCAGAAAGCCTGGCTGTCGGCATCCCGCTGGACTCCCTCCAGACAGGTATTCATTACATAGATTTGACTTTTTAAATACGATAGAAATGAGAACTGCAAACTTAATATGTTTTTCTTCTTGGGAGATGAGGGGGAAGGAGGGAGGGGAATAGCGTTTACCTCATAATTTCCCTTTCTCTTCCCCCCTCTGTGTAAGCCACATTATTCTTTCTGCAAAGGTACTTGGGGAAACTTGCTAAAATTTTCCCTCATGCTTGAAATTTACTTACCCTGGGTAACAGGAAATGTGGTGTCTTGTGATGTAGATTGTTATACCAGATGGTAATCTTAGCACATGCTATTTGTGTAGATCTGCGGTGCAAGTGAGTCATCATTTGTAGCTGACCTTCACTGCTGTGAAAATACTTCTTTCAATAATAACAATAACAATAACAAAAAACCTTTCGGCAGGTTTTGGCTCTGCCTGTTGTGAAGACAAGGGCATGCTGTGCAGCTGGTGAAGGTGGGTCCTGGACTCCCAGCAGGGCACAGTTACAATCCCTCTGGAGCAGGATCCAGGATTTGTTATGAGTCTTTCCATTGGCTCTGCTGGGCTCTGGATCAGACCCAGGCTGTGTTGCATCACAATCCTTTACAGCCTCCTTACATTCCCATCTCTGCACTCTTCCATTGATAGAAAGCACTTGCCCGTTTTCTGCCATATAGGAAGAGGTGCAGCTGCATAATCAAACCCAAATAATAGAACCAGCTTCCTGCTCTTTCCAAAGTCCCTGTGGCATGCGGAATTTAGGAGAAAGAAAAGACTGTGAGATACATTACCACTGAATCAAAATTATGCTTGCAATTTCTGGACCTGAAAAAGGAATGTTTTCACCAGAGACAGGTATCAAAACACCTTGATATTTTGATAGAGGGCATCAGCTTTTGCTGGAGCCTCCCACCATGCTTGTGGCAACTCAATTTTTCTTATTCCTTTTGTTGTCTGCACAGATAATTTTGAACACAGGTTCCTGCTTCAGCAAATCTGCAGATCTAAGCCCAGATCCTGCAATGACTCAACTGATGTAGGATTGAGCTCACAAATTGAAATTACAGTTGTTATTAGTAGTGCCACTGCAGTCCTGTAGAAATCCAGACATAATATTTGACTCCAGTGTTTCCTGCAGCAATGAATTCCACTCTGGGAAGAAGCATTTCCTTTCATTTTCCTGAAGTTGTCCTTCTACTGTGGGATTTAAGACAAGGATTCATTTCTCTTTCCATTAAAATTAAAATACTGGATGTTAGCATAAAGTGGTTTCTGGCTTTTTGTAAATATCGAAACCTCATACCTTACTAGCCATGATAGCTTTCCAGAGCTATTCTTCCAGGCATTTCAGCATCTACTTCACTGTGCCCTAGGAAAGAGGGTGAGAGTTTCAGACCAGGTACCTATTCTGCTTAGAAAGCTGTTTGATAAAATAAATAAAGCATTTAAGTAAGGAGTACCCAGAAGCCTATCATATGTCAAACTTTTCAAACCCAATTGCAACTCGCATCTGATAGAGTGAAAATCACACTGGCAATTAGATCAAGACTGGCTGATTAAATTCCTCAGGCTCCCCAAATCACAATGCCAGTATGTGTTTCAAAGATCTTATAATTACTGTATTTAAAAGGCTGTTATTCAATACCCTCCTCTAACTCTGAATTGCTCCTTATGTCAACTCGAGGTACACAAAATTCTTCATATGGCATATGGTAGAGTCAATCAGTGAACATGATCTTCATTGTAGGGTGTATATCTTTTACTTTCTCCTAATTTTCTCTTTCCAAGATTGGAGTAGATGGATACTGTAGAAGAGGCAGAATATCTAATTAAAGGTCTATTAAGTCAGTGGAAAAACTTCCATCTTCTGTGGCTGTTAATGGACCTTAGTTCAGATCCATTGTGGTTGATTTTGCTGGATCACTATTGCATAAAAATGCCTATTTTCTATTGCTGAACTGTACTTATCCACCAACCATAAGAATACAAGTGACACATGCATTCATCTTAACCTACTGCACATTTTTCAGCGGCTTTGATGCCTTTAGAGGAGAGGATCTGATGAAGCAGGAACTACTTGCAAAACAAACAAAAAAAAAGACTTTGGAGTACTGTGAAATTGTGTCTTTATTCAACAGCCTGTCTTGTTCAAGAGAATGCCATATTTATGACGCTGTCTTGCTGGTAGCAGATATAAAGTATTTTAAAACTGAAGTCTATTTTCTTGCTCTCACATCCAGTATATGCAATCCCTAAAAAAGACAGAAAAATTCCTGATGTTTGAAAAAGTTGCTTTTGGTGCCAAAGCAGACAGAAAATGTCTATGCTTCTGTAGAAATGCAAGGGGAATAAAGCTGTTTCTAAGGACATAAGTATCTCTCCTTTTTCCTATTCCCTGTTACTTTGGTTACTGTTACTTTTAAACATTCCTAACATTTTGCACATAATAAAAAAATGGCAAAACCTCTGTTCATTTCTAGTCACTACTTTCAAACCAAAGTTGCTTATGTGGAAGAAAGATGTAAACACTGAAGTCCAATCCCACTCCAGTATAGTAACCCAACCTAGGTGCAATTCTTGCCGCTCTATTCGTTGAAAGAAAGACATACAGACAGAAAAGAAAAAGAGAGAATAAAAAGTTAAGCAAGTATGAGGGCTTGAAAAACATAATCATAAGACCCAGTGATCTTGTCCATTATGATCACTATTGACTGCATTTCTTCCTTCTGTGGTATAGTCCATGATGCAGGTCCTACATACGGTCATGCTATGACATTACAGTGTTCAGCTGTGGACAGTGCAAAATGGACTTTCATTATTCCTTGCATCCTGCTATCACCATCTATTCCCCTCTTCTACTCTCTTTTCTCCAAAACTGGTCTTCAGAGGAAGTGAACAACAGGCAGTGCCAGTCCCCAATCCATTACTGGAGCCACAAACCGGTGTGTCCACATCAGGACAAAGAACCTACCACTAGGAATATGTCTTGGTAACAGCCTTCATTGCTGTCCTGCAGCTTGTGTTTTATTTATTTAAGAATCTGTTTCAGATTGATATTTAGTTCTGCTAATGAGGAGAACAGTGCATCTGCTGTGCAGTGCACATCTGTGTTTGGTTCCAATCAGCAGGTTACAGGTAAGGAAGGAAAAGAGAACTTCAATTTCCCACTTGCTTGAAATCTTCCTCTTGTTTCCCTGAAGGATTAGACAACAGAGGAACTCAGTGACATGGCCTAGATGATGGGAGGCTTGGATGGATGGAGCGTGGTTTCCCACGGCTTCACGCTTTTGGGTTTGTTCCCTGGGTGGGCGTTCGCTTGGGAGTTGGACTAGATGATCCTGTGGGTCCCATCCAACTCAGAATAACCCGTGAACCTGTGAAGAGACAGCTGCTACGATCCCATAATTTCGAGGTTGGAATGCTAAATTGACTGTGAAATGCAAACCCTAACCCACTCAGATAGGTTATCTGCACACAGTCTGACCTGCCTGTTGGAAGGCTTTGCATACACCCTCACAACATGAGCTGGACTGGGCTCAGGTCAGGGCCCTGCAACCGTTACCATTGTATCCTATCTGGCTTCTCACAGACTCTCACAATCTCACTGATTTCTGTTCTCTGTATGAGAGTGGTCTGGAATCTTCCTAGGGCAGAACAAAAGTTTACTGGGCATCTCAAATAATTTTTTTTCCATAAGCATTGCCCATCAGTGGCCCTAGATTTGTGTCTTGCAAGACAGACTGTATGGAATTTCATTTGCACTTTTATAAACTACTAAAGTGACTGGAAGCTACCATTATAAATAAGTTTGCTATTCCTTAAAGCATTTTAGCTTGCAATAAACAGCAGCATTTACAATTGCACTTTGACTTTTTTTCCCCTTAAAAATGTAAAAATCTCATTTATTTTCCTCAAACATTAAATAAAGAAGCATCCCTGGCTAAAGTATCTACAAATATGGCAGTCTCTGATGTTCCTCATTTGACTGTCATTAGTAATACCCTTTAGTAACCTCTGGCTAAGGCATTTTTCAGATATGCAGTTCTTCTGGTAACTTATTTACTCAGGACAGTTTAATTCAGAGGCAACATCTGGATTGCCATGGAAGCCAGTCTTACAGCTTAGCTGACTGAGGTACCACAGAGGTCAAATGAACTGCCTGTGGTGATACTTTAGCTGCTATTGAACTTAGGACCTTCCTGCCTCCAAAACACTGTGTTGTAACTCTCAGACTCTCCCCTCTCATCAAAAATCATATTCCTGGGAATGATCTTCTTTCCTTGGGCCCTGATTATATCCTTCCTTTTTCATGTTCATTTTTAGGCCAATTTTATCTATTCACTGAATCAGCCCTGCAGTACTGTCTTAAGAAAATACTGCTTGACCTCCTAGCTTTGCTTCCAAATCATACATCAGTGTTTTGTTCAAATGACAGACTAGGTTTGAAAGTGTCTTTTTGGCCCATGAAGAATTATTTTCTATTCCTTGCAGATTTCTGAGATGCACAGATATTTCATCATCTGTGACCGTTTTGTGAAATCATGTCTTGGTAAGAGTCTTCTGAAGCCATAAAAATCCATACAAAACAAAACAGTATTGTCTTCAGCTATTGTTTCTGTGCTAATTAAACACCTCTTTGAACAAATGGTGTAAACTCTCTAATAAACTTGTAATGAAAGAAATATTCAAAGCCTCAGTGATTAATGAGCAGATGTTAACAGGCAGTGCAAACTTATGGGAAACCTTTTCTAATAGTGATGTCAACAGAGAACAATTCACAGACATAATTACTAAAAAATTATCAGAGACTTCCTTGTCAAGTATTTTGTATGTTTATAAAGCTGTTGGTGACTCATTTTAAGCAGTCTGGGAGACTTATTTGATTTGGAATAAGGGTTTTATTATAGCTTAGCTGTTATGTAATAGTTTACTCAGACGAAATGGTCAGCTATTCTTCCGTCTCAGCATAGTCCTTATGTGTGCACTGAGATTCCATGTAATTCTTTCAGCAAATCAAATCTAAATACTTTTCCATACTTTGGAAATACGATTCTTGTTAAAGCTGAGTAGTAGAACAGCCTTTTCCTTAATTACCCATTAGATTGTCTGCCATCCACTATAAAGTTCAAACACTGCAATACAAGCCACTCTGTGCTGTTCAGTTCCCTGTGCCATGCGGAGCAGCTCTCTGACATGCAAGCAGCCTCAGTAAATTTTGTCTATTTTGTTTTAGAAGCAATTTCAGAGTGCTGCCATTTACACAAGGCAGGTGCATTCAATAATTTCTTAGGTTACAGCACAAACTGCAATTAATGTTGCCTGCCTCTACAGTGTCATTTATGTTCAAGTGAAGTAATCTGGATGTAATTTTCGCACTGGCACTAAAATTACATTTCAGTGATTCCATGAGTTTCTTTTTCCAAGACATTCCAGTACAATCAGCTATAGAATTACCCATCTTTTTCTTTGATTTCTTACTGTCATTCCTTCAGATGAACTCCAAACCCCAAACTTGGAATTTTAAAACAGGCAAGCACAGCTGTCCTCCACTTCTGGCTCCTCTGTGGGAGACTGAACATTTTACATAGCTGAGATGTAGCTGGTCTTTGTAGAAAGCACTGAGATTTTTGGATGTTAGTACAGAGTTGTTGTTTTGATTTCTATGTCATGTATCATGGTAGTGACAAGATGTGGCAGATGAATAATGCCCATCAATATAATATTTAGACTTGCACTACGAAACCATGTTTGGCATTGCTAACAAACCATGATGATTTTGGGCCACCACTCTGAGAACTCTCTGTAGCAAACTGTTGGTACCTTTTTACATACTTCCATATTTTGTCATGTGCAAGTATTATTTAGGTTAAACTAAAATTGTCAGCTGCAGTCAAACCTAACATAATTTCCTGAAGAATTCTTTTGCTGCACAAAAGAATTGTTGTAAAGCAACCTTCAGACCATAATCATTTTGGGGCAGAAATAGCTTGTATTTTTAGTAAGCATAGCCAGCTAACTGCTTCTGTTGCAGATCTCAGTCTGCAAGGAACATCGTAAAGAGTTGTTGGAAAAAACCACTTTCCTGGTGATAACTCTAGTGGTTTAGTACTCTAGATGTCAGACTACTCGTCAGCACTCAGGCACTATTAAACAGGGAGCAGAGATGTCAGAGTTTGTTTCACTTCTACTCTATATAGAAACACTACTGAATTATCCCACAGTGTCTTTGAGAGAAAATGCCTCAAAGAGTTTGGCTTCCAAGGGTCCCTAGAAGCTAGAAGGAGCTGGGTGCCTAAAACCTGTTTTACAAATGTTAGCTCTGCTCTGGCAGCAAGAATAAGCAAAGATTTCTGTAGCTGGAACTTTGAAGGGAACTGCAGCTTTTCAGGAAAAATGGAAGTAGTTTTAATCAGGAAGCTAGTGGGTGAAATGCTGTTCTCAAACATATAGATAGATCTGAAATGACTCCTCTGGTGTTCAGACCCCTGATCTTGTACTTTTCTCTTGCCATTTTCCACCTCTACTACAGCCTGTAATGACTCTGGCTCTGGCAAAATCCATTCTCCTGGAGGAATTTTTGAAAACAGATGCTAAAATAGAGGATTTCTGACTGCCTTGGTGACCTTCCATTGCTGCAGCAGTTATTCAGATCAAGGTTTATGAGGGGTGGTTTGAAAACTGAGGACCGGAAGGAGCCATTTATATTGCTCTCTTCTGAGCTCTGGGAAGTACTTCTTTGGTCAGAACTAGGATGTCCATATGCAGCCGCTCTGAGTCCACAACAGTCACAAGAGCATCTGTAAATGGCATATCGCCACACTGCAGTGAAAGGTCATCCTTCCCTGCTTGGAAGCACCTGGTATGAACACAGCAGTGCAGCCATGAAGTAAAGAACCTATGTGAAAACACCTGTCCCCTAGTGTCCAGTGGTACTCTAAATGTATCCAGTTACATGGACAGTCATAAGTGAGGGGGAAAAATACTGATTTGTAGTAAGTTGTATTTCACAGGAAAAACACAGCCTCTCTATAAGTTGTGGTTTACATATTAGTGATGAATGGATTTTCCCCATCACCATGTCTCTGCACAGAGCTTATCACACTGTGAAGGGCAGAAGAGGCAGAGGACAGTGTGACCCTTGACCACCTCAACCCCAACTTGTCCCTGGCTCTGGACCATACACAGTTCCTTTGTCCCAATGAGAATGCTTCTTCCAAAAACTTGCCATGGAGTTGCTGGCTCCCTTTTGTCTGTAGGACAGTGTTGATCAACAATCTGGAAAAACCAGCACCGTACAGAGAAAATGTGACACCTGTAAACATTGTAAACTTGTGAGGCCTTTTCAGGGTATCCAGAACTGTGTGTTACCTAATGACGTACCTTCAAAATTTGAAAAAATTATGCAAACAATAAGACTGGGAGACCTTCTGCCTTTCCTGCTCATTTCATCTGTGGATCTCCCTTTTCTGGGCTTCAGGCTATATGCAATGGCAAGATGGCCTTTGCAACAGCCGTGACGAAACAGAACCCTTTGGTGGGTGAAGTTCATGCTTTGCAGAGTGTCCTGGTTTAGGTCTTTTTCCTCTGGCAGGGAGGGGGTTAACAGCTCAGCCTGGGCCTCCGTCGTGCCATGGAAATCAAGGTCAGAGAGACAGAGATGCCTCTGTGAATAAGCATATTTAGGAGAAAAGGAAAAAAAACACTTAGTAACCAGATGTAGATTGTCAGAGCAGAGCCTATGTGAAGAAGCTGAAAGCTATGAAGGGCCCGCCAGGCTGACCAGAGAAGGGGTAGGAATGTTCTTCCAGGCATCTCACTGCTG
>WEKX01000380.1:223055-293696 GCA_013390025.1 Pitta sordida
GAATCTCTGGCATCCAGCCAGGGTCAAACCACGACACAGAGGTCCCTCCTTACCATCCCTTAAATCTCCCAGAGCCCATATGAGTGGCAATTTTACAACAGGAAAACTTCACTCATTAAGAACCCGTTCAGGCCATACTGTGGTGGGAAGGGGTATGCTGGCCAGCTTGAAGGGAGTTACTGCAGGGGCTGAGGTGACCTAGCTGGGCAGCTGGTTCTCAGCTCTGTGTCCTTCAATAGTGACACCACCCAAGAGTGAAAATTTGAGAATGGGCAAGAGCTTTTAAAGGGTAAAAAGTTATTTTAAGCCCACAGTGTTTTCTAAACTGTTGATGTATCTAAGCTATACTCATTTATGGCATGAACAAGCAAGGTACTAAAGCCTAAATTTAAACATGCAAACACTCTAATGACCTACCTATTACATGGTCAAAATTGAGTCTCATCATGAAATGCTTTCCTCAGTTCATACTTCCTGGAAAACCCTCTCTCTATACTGCTGAACGGCATGTGAGTAATTTAATTCAGCCTGATCTTCAAGTCAGAATGCTTAAGTCTGTAATATTAATTTGAATAGTGATTATGATCTCCAACAGATCTTTCAATTATAAAAATATTCTCCTTTTTTTGTGGAAGAAAGTAAGCAGAATGCAACTTGGTAAATTGCAATGGCAGAAGTATTTAGGGGTATAAAAGAGTTGGAGAAAATGACTCATATAGCCCTGAACTTCATACTTTTTGAGGTGACTTCTGAATAAGAAAGTTAAAATTGTTACCAAAATAATAAAATTCAGGACTGATTTTATTTTGGTAACTTTTTAAGGAACTACATTTTTTATATGTATTTTAATATTTTTAAATCCTTGGTAAGGCCTTTTTTAAAGTAAACAACCATATTTTTAAAGTTATTTTCAATTGTTTTCTGTCAGAAAAATTGTGGTGAGCTATAAGCATGTGTGTGTAAAATTAGCAGTAATGAAATAGCATTGTAAAATACAAAACAACCTGAACAGCAGGTACTTTCCAGATGTGCTTTTGTTACTTTTTGTAAGATATTCTTGGAGGAAAAATGAATGTAGCAGTGTCCAAATGTCTAAAAAAGCAGATCCAGTAAATAAACTGTTTTGGACTGTTTGTAATTAGCTGGAGACTACTGAGCAGAGAAGGGAGGTGCTCTGCACAGGGACTGCTTGAACTTTGTAAAAGGAAAAAGAAGCTATGGGGGTATCCTGTGCCATAGAAAGAAATGTGTGTCAGAGCTGAATGTGTCTGTATATTTATGTGGTGTGTGTGGGTGAGAGAGAGGGTCCTGGAAGCAGAAAGTAAATGAGGGATATGGTCCTGGAAAGAGAAAACTAGAGAAAGGCCAAAGAGCATTGCTGAGCTGGATCCAGCCCTGAGACATCATTCCAGCCAAGGAAGCTGCAAGTTAATTTTTTTTTTTTTAACATGTACATTTTTTATTGCATTCTGAGTAATTTCCCACAACATTCCACATTTTTAAGCCTTTTCAGAAGGGGAAAGGGAGAGAAGCTTGAGAAATATCAGGACTTTTTTGGTTTGTTTTTTTGGGTTTTTTTTTTTTTTTTTTTTTTGAGAAATTCCAGATCTCTTGAGAGTGTAAAGCATTTTTAAGGTTCCTTACCCATATTTGAAAAGCTAATGATGACATAACCAAATGGACTATAAAGGAGCAGCAGCAGCTCAGTGAGGAGAAAACCATAGGGGGTAGATCCTCTGCTGGCAATCACTGGTGAAATTAGAGGCAGCCTGACGGATGTCAGCAGTTGAATGTTCACAGTGATCAATAAAGGCAATGAATATTCATTTTTCTGCTGGGCATTTTGCGTACACCATTGTAAAGTGAGCTAAGAGCGATCAAAGAAAGACAGCACACCTCCCTTTATGAAGTGAGGAACCTGGGGCCAGCTGAGTCACTGAGATCTCACAGTGAATGTGTGGTGGAGGCAGGGATAAAACACATCTTGCCTCCTGCTAAAAGCACAAGGCCAGCCTGCCTGTCGCCACTTAGTCCTGTTGGCACACAGGCTTTGGTGAATCCTTGCAAACTGCTCTCGGTGGCTTCCCTGTGCCCAAGTAGGTGAGGTCAAATTGCTCACCAAACACACAGAAGCAGTGCCCATTTCTGGATTCTGTTTAGGTCCTTTTTGCTGCCTATGATAATTGTTGCTATTATTTGTCATTGTTATGGTCTGTTGTTTAAGTATGTTCTTACTGTTTTTGCTTCTCAGAAGAACTGGGAAACGGTTACAAACTGGGGGTGATGATGGTAAAAATCACTACATAATTTCTGAGTACTGTGGGAGATACATCTTCCCATCATAACATTTTTATGGCAAGTTTAATGTTCGGCTCATCTGGAATAAGCTGTGAGAGCCACACTACAGGAAGCTGTCAGAGTTACTGACGATTTTTTATTCTCTTTGGAGAACAAGAAAATACAGGCTTCTGTCCTCAGTGGATTTTGTGATTTGTGAAGCACTGAAAGAGATCAGATTTCTGCAGAAAAGGAATATCCAGTGGGTAACTATTTGTGCCAATTCCAGTTCAAACATAAGCCTTTCTTACACAAATAGTTCATGGCAGAGCAAGAGGTATTAAGAGGGATGTAAGCTGTAACCAGAGTGGAGGGAATGCTAATATTTTGTCCAGGCTGGGGTTTGGGAGATGGGTTTATTACTGTTTAGAATAAGAATCGAGAAATTCTGGAACAGTGCTGTGTTTTATTTTTGTTCTGTTGTGAAATTCCATCCTCACAGCTCTCTTTTTCTTGCCATGCAGGAAAATAATTTTCTTTTCCAGATACGCCAGACTCTGCATTTTGTACGCTACCCCACTCTGTGGGCACTGCAAAATGGCACCAATCTGGGAAGTGGCAGTGTAAGGCTGCGCCAACCGAGCCTTCACAAGTGAACTAATGACGGCGGCGAAAGGTGGAGAGGAATTTACTACGTCTTTTTAAGTGTTGCAACCACTCTCTTCTGCCACATGGAGCACAGAGGGGGGTAGAGACATACTTCTGACCCCCCTTCTGCTCCCACCTTCTCCACCTCCTCTCTGAAGACTTGCTCCTGTGTTCCCTGGAGCAAAGAGGCTGTGATTCTTGGCAGACTTCATGTCAGTTACTCAGGTCAGGGGGAAGTCATTACTTCCTCCTCCCACACTGCTCAGTTGTGTTAGGTTAGGACAAGACTTTGCAAGACATTGCCTAATATTTGCAACGTGTCTTTCCCATAAAGGAAGAAACTGGAATGTGTCATAAACCTTAAAATTCCAGAAAATGAGGCTGCCTGGTTGATAGGTGAACATGGACTAAAATATAATAAATAGGGAATTTGAGTATAGTTGTGGTTATGGTTCTGATCTGGACATGGGAAAAACTTATATGATCGTGACCATGCCTCAACCTTCTTTGGATTTTTGATTAGGTTGGTGAGATGTTGTCTTTGTTGTTGTTATTGCCTTTTTAGTCCAATAACTTCATGGAACTTATCTCTCTGTTGGTAGATTCAAAAAGCTTTGACAAAAGAAGGGCATTTATTTTCCCCACTGAAAAGAGAATATCCACCTGGGAAGCAAAAGTGGAAGACTTGCTGTTTACTGTGTGCCTTTGTTGCAAAAAAAATCTGAGGCCATGAATAAGCCCTCAATATTGTTATAAGGTTTTATTTATCAAGTACGGTTACCAGTAAGACTACAACAGAAGTAAATCTACACTGAGGATCTTTTGTCACAGAAATAGCACTGGGATTTAGGCTACTATATTTAAAGGAAAAGAGAAATTGGGCAGCTATTTGGAACATTGCTGAGCCTTCTATCCCAAACCTATCTATCTTAGGTAATTACATTCCGCATTATTACTGTAGAATTTAGTAATATAGCAGTCTTTTGTTTCTTGTCACTACTAAGACTAATGTGAGCTCCACACGGAGGGACAATCACAAGAAGAACATCCAGAATTAGAAACACACGTTTCCAGCTGTGGAAAGGGATCTCTTCATTGGTATCATGATCATTGTGGAATCTTTCTTCTTAAAAAGACAGCCCCCATCTTATCAGTTAATACAATTTTATAAACTTGGGAATTTCACCACATACTTGTTCTATCCTTAGAAAGCAGTGAAAGCCTAACAGGCTTTGTGGTATTGCAGCCTAAATTCCCCCTTCTACACCCACCACCTTACAGGAAAAATCTGGGTCCTAATACAGTATCAGACAGCAAACAGCCAAGAAACCACCTAGCTGCAGTGCATCACTAGTGGCAGAGCCTGCTTTGAAGGAGTTAACATCAAAATCTTGGGCTCTCATTTTTCCCATGAACAAGGAGCTCCAAAGCCAACTCATTGCTAGAGTTCGTTCCTGTCAATAATGCTGCCATAGCTTTTCAAAACTTTCAAATTAGTAGCAGTTGCATGAGGACATTTCTACACGTCACTCACACCTTTGCATTTGGGATACTCTGTCTTTTCTGTTGCTTTATAGCCTTTTTCTGATTATAAACTATTGTGTGTGTTGATGTTCTTGAATGCCCAGAGGAGCTGGATGCCATATCTTGTGGTATGCTCTTGCAATGGCACTGAAACAGACTGAACTAAACTTCCAAAAATAAGCACTGACACTAGCATAAATATTTGTGGTTATGCTTCCCATTTTTTCCTTATAGGAAACAACTTAAAATTTTGAAATATTTCAGTGATGTGATCAGTGGACAGTAGTGGGAAAAAAATTCTCCAAAACTTGAATTGCAATCAAAATAAGGAAGGACAATCTGAAAGACCAGAAAATATTTTTGTTAATCAGGATATGGCACTTTCCAACATCTGCATGTCAAAGCAAGTGTTTTGGATCCAATATTATTAACATGTGTCACTTAAATGATTTTTTTTCCTTAAGACGTGATTGGGTAGTTACAATTTTTGGCAATGGTTTTGCAGTCTGTTGCTTACACTACCTGACCCATGGTCTGTTTGTCTTATGATGTCTGTGGGAAAACAAAATAAAACAAAACAAAACAAAAACCAGTTACTCCCCCCCTTCCCCCTTTCCAGTCCTGAAAATAGCTCAGGACCAAGGAAAAATTCTAGGACCGAGTCTCATCCTCTCAGTGAACCATTTTGACCAGAGGGTAATCTCATGGGATTTATGTTGATTTTGTCTATGACATCACCAAGTGAAAAAGTACCTGATTTTTCTAAGTATCAAAGAGACTTGATTAAAAAGAATATAACAGCCTGGGAATGTAGGAAAAAAAGTTTGAACAGAAGGTCAGAGAAAGATAAGGCATCAGCTCTCGCTTTCTGCAAAATGATAAAACTAACATGGAGTAGTGACTCAGCTTCCCCTGATCAAAAAACTCCTTTCTTTGCAGTGTAAACAACTGTAGTCATGTTCTTGAACTCCCAGACTGAAACATCAACCAGTGCTGGAAAATAAGATTCCCCAGAATGCTTTCCCTATCCTAGGCATAACCAGTGGCTGATGTTTCAGGGGATTTTACTCCCTGTGACTAGGATGCACTGTCTAAAAGAGGTTGTTGCATGAGTAGAAGGGAAAAAGTTTTGTGTGGACTGTGACCTCAAGAGTATGAAACAAATATTTTGTTTCAAGTCATCCCTTAACCCATTTCAGCAGCGAATTGAGTGACCAGTATTATAAACCAAGAAAAAAGTAGGGAAGTGTGGCTTTGGAGGAATGAATAAAAGATGAAGTCAACAAAGAATAAGTCTTCCAAGCTAAAGCTTGGTGTCTAATTTTTTGCTGAATAACTTGTTTTGAAGAATAAGAGACTCTTGCTCTTGCCAGGTCCCTGCAGCTAGATTTTATAGCTACAATGAACAAGTATGCATCTGTGTAAATGGTCTTTAATTTTCTTTTTACACCATGTTTACACTGCTCAGACAGTAAAACTGCTGAATGTTTTAATTAGCACTCCCATGGCTTTGAAATTGTTTGAAATTTTCAGGCGATCTGAAAAGGCTGGCACACAAATAAAGGCTGTAGTTGCTAGATACTCACAAAGCGGGTGAGATGTTTCAAGTGAACCAATTGTATTTGTTTTGGGCTTGGGACTGGCCGTAGAGCGATGTGCTGAGTGCCAGATTCCTCAGCCCTTACACACAGCGCATGCAGGCACGACCCACAGCGTGGGCAGTGTGCTTTGGACTGGCGCTGAGTTTGACTGAGAGACTCTAAGGAGCAAGCTGCTCAGCGTGAGCTCAGGGTTGCAAAGTCAGGCACAGTGAGAGCCGCAGACTATTCCTGCTTGAGGATTATTTCGCCAGCATTTGTCACCTGCTGAAGCAGAGGTGGGGAAAGTTTCACTCTCAACATTTTCAGAAATTCCCCAGTGAGGCTATTAAGAGGAAACCAAGTAGTTTGGATGAAATGAAAACTTTCAATGAAATCCCTGGTTTTATTAATGTAATTTTAATGTAATTTTCATAGACTCATAGAATAAATGAGGTTGGAAAACACCTTGGGAGGTCATATAATCCAACCTCATTAAGCATAGTATTTTGCATGTGGATGTGGAGCTGGAAAAACCCGTTGGCTGCAGAGTATCTCCTTTGTTTATCCATAGAACACATAAAACTGTGCAAACTGTCTAACACTGGTCTGTCAATTCATTTCAGCCACAATCCAACCCTTGGGGAGGAAAGCAGCTCCTCTGTGGTGTTTGGCCTCTGTGTTGAATCTATCAACACACTTGCTAATTACCAGAGAACTCTACCAATGGAATAAGCCTGCAAGAGATGATCTAACGCAACTGCTGTATTGGGGCAGGACCAAGAATCTTAATGCTATGCGGGCTTGCTGTGTTTGTAGTGTAGACATTTGTACCCAAAGGTCTAAACTGAAACCATGAACGGAGTATTCTTGGGGCTTTCATAGTTTAGATGATAATCTGACAACAACAGATTGCTCTTAGCTTGGATTCAACATCTCCTAAAGACCAAAGTAGCAGTCTTTCACTTGGAGAGAAAAAAGAAAATGTTAGGATATAGTAAGTCAATATGCTCAGTGACTTTAGATGGCTGTTAACAAATATGAGAATTTATTAAAATTATAGTTCAGGTGAGACCTAGAAATAGTATGGCATAAAATTAAAAACAAAAGAAAACAAACCACCAACAAAAAAAGAGGAAAAATGGGTGAAAGAAACTAAGATAACAAATAGGGACAGAGAAATCAAGGTTTTCCCATGTTTCTCCAAGAAACACATTATTAGGAGGTCACAGAGGGGATTGTGCTGCAAAGAATCGTAACTTCTGTGTGTGAGGTGCTATAAAGGTGAGATTTGGTCTAAAGAACCACAGATTAAAGAACAAAGAAAAATCCAAGAAATCTTCTGAAACAACTCCCAGTTACATTAAAGTTACTTTTTTTGGTAGTATGGGTTCTCAAGCTTTAATGTAATTCCATTGTTCTAGTTGAATTCTGGTTTGAGGTCAGCTTCTGGTTCTTGCCATCTTGTGGTGTGGCGTTGCACTGCGACGAGCATCCTTCATCTCCCCTGCAGATACAGCAACTATAAAACAATGTACTTTCATAAAAGTCTCACTGATAAAAAAGTTTCTTTGATGATTCCTTTCTATAACTTAAATCTGAGTTTAGGGCTTCGTTTAAATTCAGGAGATACTTAGAGACAGAGATAGCAGACCTCTAGAATCCATAAGTTTTAAAGAGAACCATTATACTGTTGCAATGGTCTTTATTGCAGCAGTCCACATACAGGAGCCAAGTCTCACAGAGCTACCACAGGTGTTTCCTATCTTTAATAATATAAATACTGGGCATGTGTGCTGTTAGTGACATGTTATTGTGCTTCAAGGTGCTAGGAAGTGATTAATGTATAAGGGTGTCTACTGCCACCTTCTCATCGGAGTTCATTGACTTTCAGTAAACCAGTTAGGAGAAGTCATGTCTGGTGCAGGAGTTCTGTCTCAGCAATATTCTTTACTGAGAGGTCTCCATGGAAGACTTCTGATGCTTTGCTGACTTTCAGTTCATCTCAGACTTTTCTAGTCATGGTAAGAGCTCAGGCTTTTTGACACTACAGTTCTCCCAGTTTGCCAGAATGATGACTTTGTTCCGAGCTTGAAGAACTTGAAGGTTAGTCAAAAAGATGTCTTGCTAACTGGTTTACCTAAGGCTTGCCAGCTGTGGCTGTCTTTGCTAACCAATAAATCTGGGATCCAGTGAGAAAGAGCCCGAGTGTAACAAGTCAGCAGAAAGGCAGCATTCCTGTTTAACAGGATTCCAAACATGACTTTAGATTTTCTTTTCCCAGTTATATTGTGAGAAAAAAAAATATCTGCAGATATTTTTAGTTTGTAGACCTGATGGGAAAAAGATGTAGGAGAGGGAAAAATTAAACCGATGAGTTAAACTTCAAATGAACAAACAGAAACCCAAACAAAGAAGTTCAGACTCAAAGTTCATGTCAAGGTTTCATTCATTTTCTTTCTTGCTTGCTTGCTTGTTGGTTTTTTGTTTTTTTTAAATCCATCACCACTACCACCACCAAAACAAAACTAGAACTGAGAGCCAGATGGAACTATGAAAAAAGGTTTCTTTTCTCCAGGATTTTGATCAAAATCCATGAGTTATAACTGGATACCTGAATTTTGTGCCTTGGTGTATATATGTAGGAGGATATAAGAAACCTTGTACCATTTGTTGTTGGAGACAGAATATAGAATCATAGAATGAATTGGAAGACACCTTAAAGATCATCTGGTTCCAACCCTTCCTGCCATGTGTAGGGACACCTTCCTCTAGACCAGATTTCTTGATACCCCATCCAGTCTGGCCTTGAACACTGCCAGGGATGGGGCATCCATTAGTTCTCTGTGCACCACATTCCAGTGCCTCAAAATGTATTACACTTTGCACTTTCTGATGTGTAAAAAAACAGTCGAGTGATAGTAGGTCACCTGAAGACAAGTTAACCAGGTTTCACCAAAATGTTTGTGCTGAGGAAATGTTACTTTTCTTGCAATTGGTATGAATTTTGGCTCTGGTGAGTTAGTCATCTTTTTCAAGGAAGTATTTTGTGGTGAATAACACCACCATTTCTAAACTCAAATGTGCAGTTTGAAAGCAAGGCACTGAAAACGCAGCTCTCTCCTGCCAGCAGCAAGCACACACACCTTGAGCTCTGGGGTTGTTCAGTCTGGAGAAGAGGAGGCTGAGGGGAGACCTTATCGCTCTCTACAACTACCTGAAAGGGAGGTGTAGCCAGGTGGGTGTCGGTCTCTTCTCTCTGGCTACAAGTGATAGAACAAGAGGACACAGTCTTAAACTGCATCAGGGGAGATTTAGACTGGACATTAGAAGGAACTTTTTCACAGAGAGGGTGATCTCTCAGTGGAATGGGCTGCCCAGGGAGGTGGTGAAGTCACCGTCCCTAGAGGTGTTTAAGAAAAGGTTGGGTGATGTACTTGGTGGCATGACCTGGATATTAGGGTAGTGTGTTATAGGTAGGATGGTGTGTTGGTAGCAGGATGGCAACAGGTTAGGTAAGAGGTTTGGCTAGGTTAGGTAATAGGTGATAGGTTGGACTTGATGATCTCTATGATCTTTTCCAACCTTACTGATTCTGTTCTGTTCTGTTCTGTGGTGACTGGAGCCATTCAGAGAGGAGGAGCTACACAGATGAGTAGAATGAAGAGCTAAGACTTTGTGCCTGCCAAAGGGAAAGCCTGAAAAACAAAAGGACCATAGGTTGTCTTCCCATCACGTGAAGAGCTGCACTCGACAACTACAAAGGATTAAGGATGCCCTGCACCCTCAGCCTGTCTACATATATATATAGGATGCTTAGTACTGCCCATCTCCTCTCCACTTCCATCTATTTGGGGGTTTTTCAGTGTATATGTAAAAGTTTGCTCCTAGAGAAGACAACTCAAACTAGAGAAAGGCAAGGGAAGAGTATGGGAAATGGCAAAATAAACCCCCTCCTCACTCAAATTTACCACAAACAGACTCCCTGCAAGACACAGCTGCTTGATAATACATGTTGGAAATCTGCATCATAACACATTCACACACAAAGAGAGAAGAGTGGTTACATACCAAAGTGTGAAAGAGTCAGTGACAAAAAAAAAAGGCTAGCAAAATGGAAAATAGAAAGCACATTACAAATTGTTTCTTTCAGAGTTCTCACTAATATCTGGGGGCCAACAATGACCGTACCACATCCGGAGGCCTTTTCCACTTTGCCCAAACCAATGAGGTCATGTTTGCAGATAGCCTAACACTTTGTTTTCAAGATGGAAGTATCAGATTTACACTCATGTACCAAATTATTACAATGTGGGAAGAGATTATGGACAAAGTACAAATGTGTGGGATGCTTTAACCATCTACGATTATATTTGTTAAACAGTGTAGCAGAAAAGACCCTATCCTAAGAGCCATAGCTCTTATCAGGCAAAAGATGGAATGGTGCAGTGCCATTCCTTCCCTGATACTTCAGGATATTTCATTAATGCCTTCAGTTGTCTCATTTGCTTTGTGGAGTTCCTAATTTTAATCATATGCATAGTTTTGAATGTTATGGGGAAAAATATGCTGACTACCTTCTTCCAAAATGAATATTAGCCTTTTCTATTCCTTGGTTAGATGAAGTACTGAAAACTAGCTCCAATAGCCCAGCTGCTGCCTTCCTTGAAAGAAGTCCATGGATGCACCCATGAGTGTATACGTTTTCCCTATTCATCTCAATCATGTACTCTCATCTACCTGCTTCATTCTCCTTCATTCTCCATTTCTGTGTTAAACTTGCCACAGTTAAATTAAATAACTTGGACTTAAATGACGACTACTGAGTTGTTTCAAGGTAGACCTCTTTTAGAAGATCTTGTTTGATAATTCAGCATTCATTGCCTCCATATATCTTCAGTAACTACCAAAGAGAAAGATGCACTATTGGATCTTCAGGGAACACCAAAAAAATTAAGATTAAATTTTAGGTATGAACTAGGATATGATAAGCTCTTTCCTTGTCTTCTGCCTTGGCAAGCATGGTAAGTATTTTGGAGGAAATTAAATTAATTGACTTGGCATCTGGTTCTGCAAATACTTTTTGCTATACAGTTGGATGTTTTAGAGACACTCTTGCCCTGTGTACGAAAACTCCTTTCTTGTCCTGTTTTATTTTATTTGCTGATTGGAGATGATTGCTGTAAATATATGAAAATCTGAGTAATTTTCTTCATTTTATGGTTTGAAAGATCTATCTCTAATTCTGGATCAGAAAACCTTAAAATATAATTATTTTGTTTTGAGTGTTTAGGCATTGGAAAATGCTTAAATCAATGCTCTTTCCTCTCTCCCTTTCCATCCCTCTTACTTACTTTCTTTCTTGATATCTTATTGAACAGGAAAATGGAGGGGGGAAAATGCAGGGCTTGAAGGAATGTCTTAAAGTCATGAGGTACAAATCCTCTTTCCATACTCTTTCCCTGGTTCCATACCCTCAGGATCCTCGAAGGCAAAGATAAAAGTATATCAGATGGCCAACAAAGTGTCTCTGCTTGATTTTACTGCAAGAGAGAACACGAGACAAAGCAGACTCCAATGTGGTTGCCATTTAAATTAGTTATAGAAAATTGTAATGACAGTCTCAGTTAATTAATAAATCATTATTACAATTTCATGTATTAACATTCTAACTACAAAGAAAAGTCTATATGTCTTTGAGAATACTGCGCAAGCCAAATACTGCTTTGTTACAAGTCCTTCAACAGACAATTTCCTTCTGTTAAAAATATTCTTCAGAAGAAAATTTAGTGCCCCAGAGGAAAATATATATATTTCTACAGTCTTCCCATAAAGGATAGAATTTGGGAAGATTTCCTGAATTCAGCTTCTTGGCGGCAGGTAGAGAAGGCCTTTTTCATTTCACAACTGAATCAGCTCAGTGACTCTTCAGAGAAGTTTATAAGAGAGAACAGTGTCTATTGCTATTTATTTTTTATGTTCAATACTATGTACTAACCTTGAGGAATTGCTGAGTGCAGGGAGGTGCTCCTTGTATTTAAAACTTGATGATAATGATGCCATGGTCATGGGTTCAATCTCCTGCATGGGCTATTCACCTAAGAGCTGGACTTGATGATCCTTATAGGTCTCTTCCTATTGAGACTAATCTGTGATTATGTAATATTCACCGGATGAAATACCCTGGTTTTCCTTCTTTTACTGATCTTCATCTTACAGAACCTCTATGCTCTGCTGTTCCATGTGCTGTTCTCCCACTTTCCAATAAAATCCCTCTGAGTCTTTGTTTAGTTCAAAGAGCTGCTTGAGGTGAAAAAAGCATTACATTAGGCTGAGGGTCTCTGATAACAATACATTGTTACTGGTGACCTATTTTGATGATGTGTGAATCCCCCACAAACATAAGAAAAAGAAATGTATTTTGGGTCCATTGGAAATACTTTATGTAGCTTAAATGAAATGATCCAATAAATCATGTTAAAATGTAAATAAATAAACAAACACACTTAAAATGTATATAAATAAACAAATATTTGTTTTTTAAAAATTCAGAAATAAATACAGTAATCTCTCAAATATTGTGGGACGTCAGTTCCAGAAAGATGCTGTGATAAGCAAAATCCATGAAGTAGCGGTAAATATGGTAAGTATGATAAAGCCGGTAAAGCCAGGGGAAAAAAACCCGTGATGTATTGAAGCTGCAAATGGTGAACAATGAAGCACTGAGGGACTACTGTATTTTGGATTCTTCAAAGTTTCACCCTTGGTTTATTTTGTTAAAATTGTTTATCAACAGCGACATGAATTTGAAGCAGATTTTCAATCCCCTGAAAGTCAGTATTTTAATGCCTCAATGTTTTTCACAGCGCTGTCTTTAGAGAAGCTCCTGAAAGCTAAGACATATTTTCAAGGTTCTAAGTGAGAAAAACATTTAGTATAATCTTAAACTGCTCCATTTAATTGGAATTGCAAAGTGTTCCACAGTGCTAAATACAAAATACTGAAGAAAAGTTAATAACTCTTACTTCTTGCAAACATAACTTGGCCCGTACCATACTGCATGTTGTTTTGGCTAGATTGCTTCTGTACCTGAGATAATTCAATTAAGGCAGCCTTGAGTATCTCCATAGTCCATCAAGCAAAAATATTTGAGTATCACGCTGAGACCCAATCCTCTTCTCTTACTCCTGGAACAATTGGAATTCCACTGAAAATAGTACAGTAACAATAATGTGAAGAGTCTTCTCTGAGAGAAAAAACCTGGCTCAAGGTTTCTGAAAACTTTGGGTAAGGTCTCAAAGTGAAGGGCACCATGTGCATCTAATATTATTTGGGAAAATGCAAATATATCACTGCTGTGGCACTCAGCACTTCGATAACTGCTCCTTATTATAACATGGCAGGAGGGAGTGAAGGTAGGCAGACCTTTCAAAGACACATTTCATCCCTAATCCTGTCTCTCCCTGCTTTCCCTCTTCATTGCCTCAGCTGTTGGAGTGAGTTGTAGCCTTGACAAAGAACATGTTCAGATCATTGTTGGTTAAATGCTCTCAAATAGTTTTATATCAAGTTATATATTTTCCACCACTACGAGACTTTTCCAAACAAACATTTCTCAGGATGACAGAAATCTTGAGAATGACTGACAAAATAGCTAATATTTTCTTAAAAATCATAAAGAAAGATAAATTAATCCAGGAAGTTGCTGTTAGTGGGAAAAAAAAATCAAACTTCAGATAAACTCCTACCATATGCAGAACAAATTGAACTGGAAAGTTGTTTCATGGAAAAATAAGGCCTGTATCATAAAGCCATGAGACATACTGGCCTAACAAAGAGAAATGATTCTCATTTTGATATGTCAATAGTAAAATAGCATCACATGAGTTATTATCAGCATGTAACTTTATCCACATGATGTCTCTGGTTTTGTTCTTGCATGACCTCTGGCTATATATACTTTGCTGCTCCACTGGGAAAAAATGGAAAAAAACACAGGCTTTGTACTTTCTCAGCTATTAGAAAATAAAATTCGTGACTTTTTCTTTTTTTCCTAAGTAAGAAAATGATTGGCTTCTCTTCTTAACCCTGCAGAAGAATTCTGAGGGTACCCACACTCTCCTCTTTTGCTTGGAAAAGACTCAATTTTCAACCACAAGAAACTCACACATATGATGGTGATTTCATATGACAATAACTTAAACTGTAGCACCTTCCTCATTCTCAGGTGTTGTCTGTGCAAGTGAGTTGTATGCCAGTGATTTCTTTACTGAGAAGTAAACTTTAGATCATCTGTCTCCAAGAGAGAATATTGCAGATTGACAATATTAAATTTCTTTAAGAGGTGAAACAAAATACATGGGTTTACAGAAGGATTAGAAAATTATATACCACCTGGAAAATTTTATGGATAAAGAAAAAATTGTGTGAGTGAAATGTAAGTATCATAAAATAAATAACAGGAAATATGATAATTTATGTGATAGAGAAAATTATTACTTTCAGAATTTCCAAAAGGTCAACAGCATTTCACCTATTTGACTTCAGAAGTGAACTTAGACCTCAGAGGCTTAAAAGTAAATGAAGAGGAGTGAAATGAAATAGGAGCTCATGAATCCAATAGGGATTTGGAAAGAAGAAAGCAGTCTGTGATAAAAGAGTTTTTTAGAAGTTGAGAACACATGTAATCAGAATTTAACTTATTCCTGGAAACTGATTTAGAATATGCCAAATAAATTAAGTTCCATTCTGCAAGATGAGCAATTAATGAAGCTCTTAATTTAGAAAGCATCACAATTCATAAATGGCCTTTATGCTTGTTTAACGTTAAGCATATGTTGAAAATCCAATTAATTCAGCTGGAAGTTAAACACAGAAAACAAGAGAAGGTCAAGTATGTCTACTCAGTAGTTTGCATTACTAATGCTTTATATTTCTGGAGATCCTTGCAGCTCATGAGAAAAAGGTGCTTTGGAAATATTGATGTCTTAGAAGTACAGTTTCCACCTGACAGGCCACAGAGTTAGGAAAGGAGAAGCAGGGGTGCAAATGAACCCACTGCTGCTAATTTCTATTTTAAGTGCAGTGAAATGCTGTGGTCATACTGATACTGCTCTGTAGACACTGTTGGCAAGTGATAACGTAACATTTAATGACAATTACTGCATGTATAGAAATGATACTGGCCACAGGAAAGTCGTTGTAGGAATGTTGCTCATGCTCTCATAGTTGCTCAAAAACCTATTATAAACTGCATTTTCCCCTTTTTATCCTGACATTTGTGTCATTTTAGCTTCTACATTTTGGCAAATACTGCCATGTATTTTTGGGTCACCTCTAAGTTATCTGAAGCAGAGCGTTGTGATTCCAGGCAGAAGGGAGAACTGTCTCAGAATAACAAGCAGGATTTTCTAATGCAGCGCAAATGGTTCATACCTTATTTTTGCGTGAATCAGACATTTATTTTCTAAAGGGAGACAGGGTGGGGGGAGGAGGGCAAAATCTTTTACTTAGTTCATTGTTGATTATCGGCTTCTAGCTAGGTTTCTTGGGTATTGTGCTTTTGGAGATTAGCTGTTTTGAGTCATGAGGGTGTGTTACCTCACCCCAATTACAGAACTCTGGTAGAAATGATTAAAACAGGCAGCATGAAGAAAGAGGGGAACTTTCCTAACATACACAGGACATTCACATGAGCTGCATGGGCAGGATGAAATCATGCAATTGCCAAGAAACAAAGGCAAGTACAAAATTAACTACTATGAAATAAAAGGAGTCCTACAAAGGCTACAAGATGAAGACTGACTTGCTTTTGTGCTCTGACCTTTCTTTGTGTTGTACTTTTGACCATACATCTCTACAGACAAGATGGCACCAACTAAACCTAAAAAATTACTGACTGCCAAGATAATTCAAAGAATAATGAGGTTGCAACAACTGCAAAGATGCGAAGAAAGCTGATGTCAGTTATCTCTTCACAGAGCTCAGCAAGAAGGAATCAAATGCCTAGTCTTTAAAATGAATGGGTTTAAAACCCGAGATCACAGCTAGGCTTATCAGGACTTGCTGATGTACAGGATTATGCAGAAGTCATATGGTTGAGTCTTTGCTTATGTTTAATTTTGTGAAATATATTTTCCAGCTCATTGTATCACTTTTGCACTGAAGGGAGAAAACTTGCCATTTTCAGAGTACTATTTGATTAAACTTTTAAAGTAGAAAGAGTGTGAGTAATAGGTCCAGGTTTCTAATAAGATAACTTTTGGAACTCGATTGTGACTTGGATTGAAAGACTGCAGGTGTAAGACAAATTAGGAAATCTCCTCATTACACAGTGTGTGTTAAAACAGGCCTTGGACCCTGATTGCTGAGAGAGGACTTATCCTTACAGCAGATGTGCATGGTCAGGGAATGAGTGTCATCTTGGCCCCCTCCCAACCTCTGGTCATCATGGCTGATCCTAGAAAGGTCAAGGACTACCAGTATATGTTGATTTTAAAGGGTCACCTTTACAGAGAAGTAAAAGAACAGCAAGTGCCAGTGTCATCTCAGAAAAATATCTCCTTTGAATGCATCCCTATGGGCTGCAGCACACTATTACTGCAGTCCTAGCTGTCACAATGTGGTTTGAACGGTTTTGTTCTGTCCCTGGCTGAATGAAGATCGATCCCTGCCTGTATTGCTTTATTTCCTACCCTCAGTTTTATTTGGAGTCTCCTGACACAGACTCTCATTCCAACTGCTGGAATAATGGTATTGCATGAAAATACTTGCTTTCATTTCAAGTACAGTACTATATCAATTCACATAATCTATAGACTGCACAAAGTGCTGTGCCATTAAAGTGTGGATCACAAACATGAAGTACCTTAAGGGCAGAATGTTAGAACCATCTCTTGGAAATTAAGCACTTCTGGAATAAGCTTGTTTTTCTCCCCTTCTTTGGGAGCTCTTCTGAACATGTATCCAGCTACTGAAGCAGATAAGAATCTGTCTTTCACTTCTGTTTCGAAATCCCATTTCCCAGCCTCCTAGCAAACTCGGTACCTGCCAGGGAATATTGTGTGGAATGGGTGTCTGATAATCAGCAATGCAGCTTCAGGAACCAGGGATGGAAAGCAGAGGCCGTTGTCGTGAAGTGCACACTTGAGCAGCCTGCATAGGTTAAGATCCACTGTAACAATAGACTTTGGACCTCACTAGCCTACCTGTAGTTTTGAGCTCTCATGCATATTAGAATACAGAAAAATACGTTGAGTTGAGCATTTGTGGGAGGCATAGGACAGGAGTTGTCCGAAAAGGTAATTTTAAGATGTCAAAAATAAGGTATCAAATGCAATAAACTCAAACATATTATTAACATCCTGACAAAAATCCTTGTAATTTCCACACTTATCTCAATGGATTTTTGAACTGAATTCATAATTTTGGGGTTTTTTTAAAGCTGACAGTATATACTCTTTCATGATGTACTCTGACATTTTCTCCCTGGATGCTTGTACAAGAACAAATCCAATTCACTGAATACAGTATCACGCTTTCAAATATGGAGCCTAAAAGAAAGAGAGAAAGAGGATTTAGTGAAAGTATGAAATCCTCATTATCAACTTGGCCATCGCTCCTCATCAATCTTACATCTGAGCACTTATTTTTCAGGCTTATGACTCGACCAGGGACGGCGAAATGATACTGGTCTATCAAGCAAGTTCTGGACGAATGTCTGCTATTAGACCAACTCTACCTTGATTCCTAGCTGAATCTTCTAGTCAGAAGTAGGAATAACAACAGCTACCAGAAAATGGATTAGTCTATCCATACTGCCTGTCAGCATTTTATGAACACTATACTTTCCCTCAACTTTTTTACCCCTTACTGTATTACAGCTTCACTGCAATGGCCCAGTATGTTCAGTGTTCTAAAATAATAGTCACCAAAACCAGAACACTATTTAAGGAGTTACAGCCTGAACCACATAATCCATACATAGCCATATGTCTGGGGAGATGACAGATTTAAGTGATGAGCCTTGTTGCATGTGTACACCATTCCTCAGGAACCTATCGCTTTGATTTAAAAGGTACAATATACTTGGCTTTTTCCTCCTAACATGTGCTAATGTTCTGCGTTTTATGCTGTAATAGGTTACTTAACAATTCGTACTGATGTTTTAGAGGCAAATTGCTTTCCTATGTTTTATATTATGAACACTTGTTTGGGTCTGGTTCTGTGAGGAACTGTGTGCTTTCAACTGCCAATTAAAACCATGCTAATGGGAGGCACGCTACACTTCACAGATGTGCAGTGCTATTGCAGGCTCAGGCCCCTGGTGTAGACAGTGTGGATAGTCTCTGAATGTGCGGCTTATACCAATGGCTCATTAGTGGCTCTGTGCCAGATTGTCAGAGCACATAGGAGTAGCAGTTCATTTTATCACGAACCACAGCAAAAAGATATTTGCTTATTTATTTATTTGTCTGCACACAGTCTAATTCCCATGTCTTAGTAACATGTAACAAGACAAACATTTAAGTCTCAACCTTTGTAGAGCTAATAAAAGATGTATTTAAAACTGGAATGTACTCATAAAACATCATCTTATTCACTACTTTTTTAACATCCCCATATGGATGGGATAGTGTATTTTACTATTCATTAATGTATTATGTTTTAGTAATGTATAAGAAAAGTTTTGAACTCCCTATCATTGCTGTGCATGCATGTGTTTGTGTGTGAGCATCTCAGTGTTTGAAGTGGCCATGAACAAGACATTATTTCTTTTCTGACATGGGCAAAAATCTCCCTTCCTGACTTGTCCCAGGTAATGGATATATTAGGCTACATATTTGCAGGTAACTGAAGTGTGTATCTGAAGACAAAGGCCTTTGTGCTCACCTTCATAATGCTCATTGTTCACATAAGTAAACCATATTACTAGTAGTTATTTCCTATCCATTCCACATTTAAAAGAGAATTAAACTCAGACCCAAGAGAATTATGTACAATTCCATGTTACTCCATGTATTAGTGGCTCTTGTCCCAGGCTTCTCTGGAACTAGTAATTAAGAAATAAGTACTCAAGAAGAAAATCATTGTGCAGTGACTTCGTTAAGTAATTTGGAAATAGCTCCATGCTGGCTCGTTCTTGCCGTGGGTTAGCATTTGGAAATGCTATGCATCAAAAGAAATTATTGTTTTTTAGGTTCATGGAACGTAAAAAATCATAGAAACGTAGAATTTGCTGAGTTGGAAGAGATCCACAGGGATCATCAATTCCAAATCCTGGCCCTGCACAGGACACCCCAAAAACCACACCATGGACCTGAAAACATTGTTCAAATGCTCCTTGAACTCAGACAGGTTTGGTGCCATGACAGCTTCCCTGAGGAGCCTGTTCCAGTGTTCAACCATCCTCTGGACAAAAAACCTTTTCCTAATATCCAACCTAAATTTCCTCTGACTCAGCTTCATGCCATTTTCTCAAATCCTCTCACTGATCACAAGAGTGAAGAGATTGGTACTTGTCCCTCCACTTGACCTTGTGAGGATGCTGAAGACAGCAATGAGGTTTTCCCTCAGAAGCCTTCTCTTTGTTACACCATATAATGTCTCCAAAAGGAAAACTGAAAAGCTGCTTTTGCTTTATCATCACTCCTTATATAGAATCATGGAATCATCAAGGTCTAGAGATCCTTGAGTGCAACCATCAGCTTAGCACCACCTTGTTCACCACTAAACGATATCACCAAGGGCACTTCCACATGACTTTTTGAAGACTTCCAGAGATGGTGACTCCACCATTTCCCTAGGCAGCATGTTACAGTGCTTGACCAGTATTTTAGTGAGGAAATTTTTCCTAATATCTAATCTAAACCTTCGCTGGTGTGACTTGAGACCATTTCCTTTCATTCTATAACATGTTACTAGGGAGAAGACAGTGATACCCCTACCACACTAGAACCTCCTTTCAGACAGTTGTAGAGAGAGATAAAGCATCGCCTGAGCCTGCTTTTCTCCAGGTTAAAGAACCACAGCTCCGTCAGCTGCTCCTCATAAGACTTGTGCCCCAAGCCCCTTCACTAGCCCCTTTGTCCTTCTCCGGACATGCTCCAGCACCTCAACGTCCTTTTTGCAGTGAGAGATTGAAAGCTGGACAGAGGATTCAAAGTGCAGCCTCACCAGTGCTGAGTACAGGGAGATGATTCTTTCCCTAGCCCTGTTGATCACACTGTCATTGATACAGGCCAGGATACCATTGGCTTTCTTAGCCATTTGGGCACACTGCTGGCTCATGTTAAGCCGGGTGTTAAGCAATAGCCCCAGATCTTTTTCTGTGAAGCAGCTTTCCAGGAACTATTCCCCAGTTCTATGTGTTCCAACTCTCACACCCATGAAACAGTGAGATTTATATGGGGTTTTAGCTCCAGTGAAGAAACCTAAGAGATACTTAGGGAAGCAGCTAGATCTGTTGAAAATAAACCAAAGTCATTATTTGGATGGCTTATTGCTGGGTCATGGGGTTTTTTTGCTCAAGACCCAAAACTAAGATGGAAAAAATTTCAGAACAGCAGTTGGCAAGTATAGTGACTTGGTTGTTGTGCAAACCTTTGCAAAAGTAATAAATAAAAATATAATTGTGCACAATAAAGAAATCGAGGATGATTTTGTCATGGTTGATAAAGGACGTCAAAACCTCAACAGAACAGTAAATAAAATGATTAGAAATGGATGACAATTTATCCTATGTGCACCAAGTATCCACATATAATACCTTTTGCATGAAAGCAGGTTTGACTCTAATGTAGGTAAATAAGCATAGAAATAGAAATGGTGTTGGCTATGCAATGCCAATTAGCCTAGAAAAGAGAAGGCTCAGGGGTGACCTTATTGCTGTCTATAACTATCTAAAAGGAGGTTGAAGTCAGGCAGGGGCTGGTCTCTTCTCCTCGGTCTCTGACGACAGGACGAGAGGTCATAGTCTTAAGCTTCAGCAGGGGAAGTTTAGACTTGATACTAGGAAAAGGTTTTTTACTGAAAGAGTGACACAGATTTGGAATGGGTTGCCCGCAGAGGAGGTTGACTCACCAACCCTGGAGGTGTTTAAGGGTAGGCTGGATGAGGTGTTGAGTGATATGATCTAGATGTAGATGCTAGGTTAGTTGGGCTATAGGTTGGACGCATGCACAGTGCCTCTGCTTTGCCAAGGGCTGGCGCCAACGACCCCTGTGGGGTGAGCCTGGCCTGACCCTGTGGAGAGGGCTCGTGATGCCTCTCACTCACCATGGCATTTATAACCCCTGGCCTGTCTTCACGCCTGATCCCTACCATGGTAGGCTTACCCTCCTTTATGAATGCTGCAAAGGCTCCATTTATAGACCTGTGGGACTACATAAACGCCACGGTGAGCGTGAGGCTCTGCGTGCCCTCCCCACAGGGGTGGATCACGCCGCCACTGCAGCTGCTGGACCAGGAGGAGGCTTCTGTTCCGCCACGCCCTCTGCCCACTGCAGCAGGGGCAAGTGCTGTTCTGCCAGGTCCATACTGCCAGTGCTGCTGCTCCCAGGACCAATGGATGTTAAAGGGAAAGAAATTCAGACACCAGTGCCACCCCCCACCATAAGGGGCCCCAGGTGTGACAGTGTTGTGCAGTTAAGGTTTCCCAGGCTCCACAAGCGCCAACCAGAGCCTAGGGACACCCCTTCCCCGCTGTGGCCCTGGAGCTTCCCCACCACAGGGGCAATGCAGCAGCCCAACGGTGGCTGCAGAAGCAGCAGCGTGGCCGAAGAGAAGCCTAGGAATTCTCCAGAGAGTCTCCCCGGGCAGAGAGGGCACAGAAACACTTCCCTTTGCTCCCCTGTGCTGTGAGAGCCCATGGGGAGGAGAGGCACTCCGGAGTGCCTGGGGGTGGAGCGATGGGCATGGCCTGTATGCATAATAATGACCCGTGCATATTTGTGAATTAGACATTTTGCGAGACCCTCAGGAGACCTCACAAATTAGGAGGTATAACTGCATTGAAGGCCATATAGATAGGCCAATATCCCATATTCATATGTTCCACCTTCGTCCTCTAAGAATTTCAAAACACAATTGAATACTTTTCCCTGAAACCATTTGTCATTGTGTTCTGAAGCACATAACTCTAATCCCTGTTTTTAGCTAGAGTTAACAGTCCTATTGAATAGTTACTGAAATTTCATAAGAAAAACTAGCCTGGAAATATTTCTTTATTTTTCTTAAGAAATTTCCACCTTAATTTTGCAAGTCCAAGAATTGTTGGAGTTTTAACTGTGATAATTGTTATTGAAGCTCTTTACTTGTGAAAGAAAAGATTCAAATTACTGGAAAAAAAATTCCCCTACTTTCGGAAAGTGTTGCCAAGTGAATTTTGAGTTTTAGGTGAATCATCTCATTCTATTCTCCTGCCAATTCCAGAAGGAGTTTCAGAAGGAGTCTTGGTTCTGGTAATAATGCTCTAAATATATATGTTAAATGTACACAGACTCCCTGCTGCCATGACATATCATGTGGTTTATCCAAATCTAAAACTGACAAGCCATAGTACACACCTTCATATTACATTCCATTTCATGGGCGTCAGTGAACTGGACACTGTTGTGTCTGTGTCTGCTGTGGCTTTAGCTCCCACAGATAGAAGTAAACAATACCCAAGGCAAAGTCTGCAGAGACTGAGTTTCCATCCAGCCTTTTTTAATCTTCAGCCAGTTGGACAGCTTGGGACTGCTTCAAGAATCCATACTGTATGTGAAAGGGAATCCCATATCCTTGGCTTGTGGTTTGGTTTTGTTTTTTTTTTTTTTGTTTTGGTGGTTTTTTTCCCCACCCTCCCCCAGTCATCATACTCTATTCTTTGAGACATCGTCCCCTTTTACTTTTTGTGTTTGTATATCTCCAGGTTTCATCAATCATTAGCACTTACATATTTCCACACTGGGAGAATATATGGTAGGAATTCAACATTCAGTGCAAATGTATTTCAATTAGCTTGTGATTACCGTGGAAGGCTAAGTTTTAGCTGTCCCTGATTATTACAGGACTGAACGGTATGCTGTCGTGGCATCTTTATTTCCAGGTCAGTTGCATCCCAGTGTTGAATGCATGATCTGCTTATACACACAAAGCTTGCCAGAGGTGAAACCTCTTCCAGCACAGGGTCTCTGTCCTCTATATTCAAGGCCTTGCAATGTCCTGTCTCTGAACAATGACCAGGATTCAGCACCAACCCTCATTGCAGTCAAAGACTTTTAGCAGGTTTTTTAAGACTTCATCCAAAAAAAGAAATTAACTAACTGATATTAGATACCTACAAAATACGGGTAGCCCAAATGTGAGTAGAAAGGCTTCTCAGACCATATTATAGCTTCACATTTAGGCTTGCAAATGTGCGTGAGTGTGGCATTCTGTATCCAAATGTGCAGTACAAATATTATTTATCCTTTCAGTCAAGTCATTTATGACTATCTGACTTTAAAGGAAAGCCAACAAGATTTCAGTTTAAAAACATAATATTCATAACTTCCCCCATACCCCGCCACAACAAATCACATTTCATGTTGCCAGACTCTCATTCAAATAAATTGTTTCGCAAGTTCTAAACACCTAACAGTTAATTTGTAATACATTCAGAGTACAATTCCATATATACAAGGAACTCTGTCTGGACTCTGCCAGGCAACTGAAGAATTGGAATTCCTGATAAAGTGGAAGAGAAAAAAAATTTACAAATAACATTTAATACATTATTGGCTTGCCCCGTTAACCCTTTATATGTTGGTTATTTATACTAGTTAAGCTAATGGTTCGTACAGTTTCCTCTGCAAAGTAAGGTATTTTTTGTAAAAAAATTTGGTGTCCTCAAATTATTTTGCACATTATCAGACTGTAAAAGTTATTAAAAAGGCTATTTAAAGTCATGAAGTGACTGACTCCCATAAAACAAACCTGCATTTTGTAGGGAAGAGGGTGGCTGACAGCCAGAGCAGCTGGAGAGCTGGGGTGGAGCAGCTGGGTCAGGGCATAGCTGGGAGGCTGCAAGGAGGGTTCTGGAGGAAGCCCTGTCTGCTGGTGACTCACCTCTCAGCATTCACCTCCCAAAGACTCTGATGAATGAGTGACAGAATGGTATTAGGGCACACAGCCCACGGCTAGAGGCATCATGTTCACAACATGGAAAACTGGATCCTGACCAGTAACGGTTCATATACATCCCTTGTTGTTTTTTAGGAAAATATGTCCCCTAATTGTACTACATTTCATGTATTTACATTGGTCTATCTAAAATTAGCCTGTCCCAGACCACTTCTTTGGTCTGTGAAACAATATTCAAGGCTCAGGGATAGAGATGTCTGAGGAGTCAGTGGAATGATACATTTTTGTCTGAAATCTTCATCTCATCTAGACCTTTCCTAGGACATAATGGGCCTGAGCTCAGCACTGTAGTTGCTCATCCACATTTGCTTTTGCAAACCATGTAAAAGTAATGTACCTATAGCTAAATGTAGGTTAGATATAGATGCAGATTAGATAATCAGATAGATATGCTGATACAGAGAGATACAAAGTTCATAGAGCTAGAGCTATAGGTAGCAGTAGGTGTATGCCCTGATACCCTAGCATGGCCAATTTCTGAGGTGAGTTACTGTGGTCATTGGCCCTCCTGGCTCTGTATGCAGACATGTCTTGTGTCTGTCTAATACGAGTGCTGTTACAGCAATGAGAATTAAGGTTTATTAAAAAAATTTACAAAATTCTACCAATAAAATCTTAAAGTCTGCAGCCTATTAATAAAGCTGTGACTCTGTGGGAACAGTTATTACTGCACTGTACACAAGAGACATTTCACAGTAATGTAAGCAACAAAATTTGAATTCTTGTGCTACAAATATGATGGGCCTTGACTAACTAGGGACCTTAAGGAGCTGCTGACAATACGAGCCTCACAGCATGCTGTGGAGTTCTCCTGGCTATGCCTTGCAGAGTGGAGTTGGTGCACAAAATACCTCTTCCTGCAAAACTGTAATTTCCTCTTGGGAAATTTTTTTTAATTCAGTTACAGAAGTTTTCAGATTTAACTCGTTAACACAAATTTTTCTACATAAACACATCAAGTATGTTTCTTCATTTAAAAATGTCTGAAAGGGTTGTGTTAATGTGACCTCTCTTTGGTAGAATTAGATTCTGACCTAGCACCGGTTCCCTCTAAAGATATCCATTCTCCTCAGACCACAAGGACTTTTACTGGGAATGGGTGCACTTTTGAAAGTTTTCTAAGTGAGGAATTTCCAGCAATATAGAGTTTTGGCAATTGGTGAATATTTTTTCTTTTTAAGAGAAAGAAACTGAAGAGGGGTTAAAATATTCTTGGAGCAATGCTCAGGACAAATCCTATAGTTTGACATGCTTACGTGTCACTTGTTGGTCAACAGTCAGTAAACCTCAGACAGGATGTAAATATTGTTGAAGAAAATAACAATTTATGTCAGTTAAATAAAGTTGATATTGTACTTAACAATAAAATTGGCTAATTGATGCCAAATACACTTGTTAACAGGTATCTAATTTTAACTGATCTATGTATGTATGATTTACTGCCTTGCAGAATTATCTTTTGTTCCTTAAGGCATCCTGCTTTATCTGATTTTCTGTCAGCAGTAATCATTTATTTTCTGAGGTACTGGAACACAGCACAGGCTGTTCCTGCATTGTATTAATGTGTAAAATACACACACCATAATCAATCCTGTCTTGCATGTGTGGCCATGAGAGTCAAAGCAGATCCTGTGGTGGGAACTCATCCCACACAGGTGTTCTCCCCATTCCATGATTGCCCTGCTGTTGCAATCAGGATCCACTTCAAGAGGCTTTGTCCTCTTCTTACAAGGGCTGTCTGTTATCTCAGTGACTAATTCCTATCTACATCTGCTAAACTTGGAAGGAATCCACCCCATGGACCACAGTTGTGCCTGGTGACAAGGAGGGGGCCACCACATCTACATGTTATGTATCTGTATTTTATGCAGGTTTTATAATGCCTTTTTTTTTCTAAAGCTATCCTGTCCTGAACTGAGATGGCATGCAGTCCCTGACTCAGAAGCACAGCAGCCTGAATAGACTTGGCAGAAGAAAACTAAGACAGGAAATAGAAGTGTGAAGGGACTTGCCCAGCAGACAAGCTGCAGCTCATACCCAGACTCCTTTACAGGTAAAGGGACACGATCTTTGATTGCTGTTCTTTGGATACAGGATGGTGCAACACTCCCCAAAGGCTTCAAAACAGCAAGAAACTCCCTAGGCCATGTTGTTGTGCAGCACAGAAAGAGGTGCCCTGCCAAGAGCGGCACCATGATGTAGCCTGCTCAAGAAGACAGGATTACACTGAATAAGCATGTCTGTGAGCATGTTTCCTCCTCCTTCTGTACATGAGGAGGGACAGACAGCAGTGGGGGACAGCAAGAGCTGCTGCAACAGGGCAAGGAGGGTGACTTCACACTTCCATCCCCAGTGGTTGAATTATTATGGCACTACTGCGTTCTCTTTCTCCTTATTTTTTTCTCTGAACCCACACTCCTTCCACCTCTCTTCCATCCAGATAGTGTTCAGGCATCTCTCTTTCCTCTTTCCTCCCCTTCCTCTCTCCCTTCCCTCTTTGGCCTGTGGGCTGCATAGCAACCCCCGGCAGAAGGTAAGGAAGTGGCCATGCACAGAGGGAGGCTGAGACTGAAAGAACTGTACTCCAGATTTAAGAAGGAAAACAGAGGCAATCTGAGGAAAAGAGAGCTTTCCCACAACTCACATCCCCACATGCCTCTGTGAGCCACAGTTCTTTCCTCAGTGTCCTCACTCCCACCTGTCTTCTCCCTGGGTCACCAGGAGAAACTTGAATGACTTCATGCAACTGAGAAGCCTCCAGTCATCCCTAAGGATTTCATAATTTGTATTTGATAGACATACACATATAAAAATATTGTTAATAGGACTTTATAATTTCCATCCTGTTCCTTCACCTCTAAGCCAATTTTATTTGCTATGATACATGGCCATGAGGTTTATATTTTCGCCATAGTCCCTCTTTCCCAGAAGTCTTGTACTAACTGTACAAGCATACTGGAACTGCATATTATCCTTTAAATGGTCTGCAAGTCCTTTAGTTACCCTTGTCCTTGTCTATAATTAAGGAATTCCCAGAACAATTCCAGGGAACCAGTTTAGTGAAGTAATGTGTATTGCCTCTGTTGAGGCTAGTTGTTCCATCTTTTTATTCCGTCATTGTGTAGAGAATAAGCAACACAATATGCTTTCAGAAATTACCACTAATGCCTTCCCATACTTGTTAAAAGCATAGATTTGCAAAGACATTTAGTTTCAGCCCTGTTTCAGAAAATTCACTGTAGGTTTTTATGTAACATTTCTGAAACACATGCAACCTCCATTTTCTTCACTCAGTCAAGAAGAAATGCAATCCCCTGTCCCACCTGGAAGCGATCTCTGTTTCTGGTACAACAATTGTAGTATGTCCAGCTAAGCTGGTAATTATGATTGCAAGTGTTGTCATGATTTCTTAAGATCTTATTTTAATAGAAGGCAATCACAAAACAATATTAAACATGACAGTGTTAATTATGCTTATTCTTTAGACAATTGTGCTGTCACTGAACTGATGTGTTTGAAAAAATTTGAGGACCTTTGACAAGCATGGAGTGTCATACACAGACATACGTGGGCACTCAGTACTGAAAGAAATAATGCCAGATGTGTGTTTGCACAATAGTATGATTCATGATTACTGAAATCTGTGTGATGGGAAAAATTTAGTGCCTTTTTAACCCTTCCGATATTTTTTCCGTCAAAACACTGCCATTCTTTCATGTTTTTGGCAGAGGACCTTTCTATTTCCCCTTTCTTAGTTCTTTCTTTTCAGGTAGAAAGCATCATGTCATGGATTCCACCACTCCAGCTGGAAGACATTCTCCAGGCATAATGGGACTCTGGGATTCCCCTTAGATGTCAACTGACAGCCTGTACACTTTGAAAGTCAATAATTTTATTGGCTTTAGTTAATAAAAGTATTTAGGTATTTATTCAGCTCACATTTTTACAGTCAAATGTCACATGCTATTCACTCACATGACTGGGAATCTGTGCTCATAACCCTTTGTGCACACTCATGCAAACTTAGCTCTCAAAAGTATTTATTCCATAAAATTACATATTTGTAACATTATATTGTATTTCTGCAAAAATGTGAAATCATATACTTTTAGGTGATATTTCTTCTAGTAAAATAGAAGATTAATTCTCTCCTAAGAAAATATCCTTCACAGAGAATTACTTCGAAAAAGGCTTTACATTCAAATGATGAAAAATTCCTGATATACTCAAGCTTCTTACTCCTGTTTGAAGGACCTGTTCAGGGTACAGTGGGATTTCTGTGATTACTGCTTGCAGAGGGCACTTCCCAATGCACATTTCCACAGCTAGGCTCCTACATAGCCAAATCCTCATTTGGGGAGTAAAGGACAATGTCCCAGCCTTGTGCTGCAGCACAGACTTTGTTGACCTTGTCGACATCACCCTATCTTCTACACTGCAGTCATCCCCTCAGTCCACTGCCTTGCTCTATACATATTTATGAGAGGTCCATGCTGCTAGTGCAAGATAAGTGAAAGGAAGCATCTTCTGGGAGAGCATGGATACAACACAAGCACCCTTGAGAGCAATGTGCCATCCTAGTGAGAAACACTGACGATAACATTCTTGCCTTCACTATGATATTGGGCATTTCCAGGCTTTGTGTCAAGGGCTTTCATTTAAATGGCGTATTTCTTTCCACAAGGATCTCAGGAACACCTAAGAGACAAAGGATATTTCTCTGGCAGATTTTCCATACAGAAATAGATGGTGTACTTAAGCACTTGCCTGCCCTTGTCCTTACAGATGGTAATACGATACATATATTTTTGTGCACAGTAGTTTTCCCTCTTTCGTTCCCTCATACTTCCTGCCAGGTGTCCTGATTTCCACTGGTTTAGGTTTGTTTTATTTTATGTCTGAGCCTATTTAAATGAATATCTCCATGGAGATATTCAAAACCTGAGCAGACATACGCCTGGGCCACCTGTTCCAGCTGACCCTGCTGGAGTTGGGGATGGCTTGCATGATCTAGGAGGTTTCTTCCAGCCCCAGCAATTCTGTGGTTCTGTCAAACAGAAGCCAATACAAATTTTACTGCCATCAAAAAATTAGATTTATATTACTTACACTTCAGAGAATTCTTATAATTGACTTAGAGGAAAATAGAAAACAGCATTTCGCACTTGCCTGAAGATTTGTAATCTCCCCCAAGCACTTAATGACACAGATGATAATGATGTATTTCAGAACATATATGTTGAAGAATATTAAAGTTTTACTTTGACTTACAGCTCTGCTCCTTCATTTTTCTCCCTCACATCTGCTCTATGACTGTATAAAACAGAAACTGTCTTACCAGTATGCTGAACAGAACAGAATAATGTGAACAACATTTCTTTCAGTTGTTAGACAGTCTCCTCATCTTTTCATCTTGCCATAAAAATAAGGAACATAATTCCAAATCAGCACAGCTCTTATGCAAAACAATCTTTTCCTAAGCTGAGGAGATCCAATACCCAATAAATATCAATACTGAAAGGCCAGCCTTACTATGCTATCAAGGAAAAAAGTACCTTTGGGTGAGGTTTGCATCATGAACCCCAGGCACTGTCTGATTTGGGGAGATCTCAATTTAGTGTTTTGCAATCTATTTGATAAAGGACAGACTGTGCCCACTTCAATGCTGCTCAAAATGTCCTGCCCCAAGCTACCACCTGAATAGAAAGAAAATCTTAGAATTCTGCATGAGCCACTATAACAAACAATAGGAAGACAGATGAGCAAATTTTAGCACAGACAGCGTTTTCCAAGGGACATATATTTTCCCACTCAGAATGGGGTTTATTGTGCTAGATAGCCTACCCAGTCACCTGCCATTTCTCATTTCTGGACCATTGGCATGAACACCTGTATACTAATTCTTTGACTTACAGCAAAGGAGAGCCTGGGGTTGTATATCATTATGCCTGGCATTCAAATTTTATGTAATGCATCCTTTGGAATGTTTTGCTTAAATGAATACAAGTATCTGGAGACTTGAAGCCTAGGGTCCTATTGTCCAGGCATATGTAGAATGGAGTTAAATACGTCTTTGTTTAGCTATTCATTTCTTCTCAGCTGCTGCAAGAACATCTGTTACAGTCTGCAAGCCACTCCAGCATACAGAAATAGCCTTTCACCTCCCTATCTTCTCAGCTCTAGTTTTTACTTCTGGGAAAAACAAAGTATTAACTATTTATGTTACAGGGGCGAAAAAAAGAAATGCAATAGGTGCTTACAAAACACATGAAAAGACAGTGCTGCAGAGAATATGCTGCCCAAGAAATAAACTTCCTCCTGTGAGAGAAAAGAATTGTAAAAGTAAGCACACACTTTATTAGTTAAAATAATATTTGTGGTTGATTAAAAAGATGTCACTAAGCTCCTTTCCTCTTATCGGACAAACTTTAAGGTTCTAGTGTTTTGCGGATTTAAAATAATTTTCCGTTGCTTGAAAGCAGATAAAAAATTTATTTCCCCACTTGGAAAGAAGATGGAATTCTCCTCCTTCCCTCTCTGAAGTTTCCCTGACTTAAATGCACTTACTCTATACATATAGCTGTGTTAAAAAATGATTGGAAAGGTGGTCTTGCAATAATTTACTCAGCACTACTGTCTCCAAAAAAGCAGAGGTCAGAAAGCAGAAATCAGAGAGCCAAAAATGAGAACTAGACATTTTCATTTTAGCCATTGGTGAGTTAGATTTTTATTCAGGGGGAAAAAAAAACAGACAAAAATATGTTTAAATGGAATTTTGAGTAACTGTGCCTAATTATATTAGGCAATTAGATGTCAGAAACTTTGTCATGGTGGAAGAGTTTCTGCCAAAAGATTTAATGATTAAGCTAATAAACAAACAAGAAGAATAGTTACACTATAGTTGTAGGTCTTGCTTGGGAAAATATAGGAGGTCTGGCCAGACTGGGAACACACCTGCTGTTTGTGGACCTACCTACCAAACTTTAATATGAGTGATGGAGAAACTAAACCACTGCATCAATGCACGATTAAAATCAGGATGAACTCTCTTGCTTTTTGTCCCATTACCCTTCCTGCATTTACCTTGACTACTCTTGAGTGCTAGTTTTCTTTCTTTTTCTTTTTTTTACTACAGAAAATATACCTCAACGCTCAGACAAGGTTGTACCATCTGTACAGAAAGCTATTTTCCTAAGTAATGTTGGAGACCTGTCTCAGATAATAAATCTTCTTACATGCATCCACTGTACAGAATTAATCTTTACTCATTCATAGTTAGCACTGTATTATATTTGACTTCTAAAAAAGTGTTAAGCCCTACTCGTAATATGCTTAATTAGGATTCTATCTAATGTATCCATGTTTTTAGACATATTTAGATATATGCAGAAACTTTCAAGAAAGCTTTATGTGCATACATATCTCTGAATACTCTCTGCAATTGTATATGATGCCTTCCATAAACTTCAGTTCAAAGCAAAAGTTTTTTTAGTATAATTTCTTCCGTCGGCACAAAATTCCCTGTAAAGTTAATAGATGGTGGTATCTATGAAATCAGTGTTCTACTTTGATCATGACAATATTTTCTCCTCTCAACTTGAATGGTTCATGCAGTTTCATGAAAATCATTTAAGAAAAATGTGATAAAACATGGGAATGTCTGACAGTAGAAAACTGAGATTTTCTTAAATACAAATCAAAATGTATCAGAAAACAGCCACTGAAACATTTTTCCAATTGTCTGTAAAAGGAGAACTCTAAAGACCTACAGCAGGAATATAGATGCATGCTCTGGGGACATTACTGGCTTTCAGATTCCTGCTTTTTTGCTGCCAAAGACCAAAGCCAAACATATTGCTAAGGTTTTAAGACACATTTTCATCAGTAAAATATCTTATAAAATAGGTCCCAAAAATATTGAGTGACTGCCAAAATGTCAATTTATTTTTTATGTCCTCATTGAACAATGAAATATTTAAGTTAATAAAGACATATTACATTAAATTAGTATTATGGAAAACACCATTTACAGTTTTTAATTAGCAGTAGGCACTACAATTAAAAACATTTTCTTCCTTCTGTAAGTTTTCTTGTCAGATCACAATGCTCTGCACAAAAAAAATAAGTGCAGAAATATATTACAGAAAGAATGTATGACATTTGTTCTGATTTTGGGTTTTTTCCAAAATTATTTATGAGTAATCTGTGTTACCCTGTTGCAGGATCAGAGTCCAGTCTGGTGCTGTTAATGCTACATTTGCAACTCAGTTGGTAAAATTTCAAGGTCCTATGTAGAATTTTCACTTCCAGACTTTAAAATTTTGTGTTGCTGCACGGACTTAAACAGTTCCTTCATACCTAAAATCATTGTTAGTTCATAGAAACAGTGTAAAGTCTAAACATTAGTGTTATTAAACTTCTTTGCATGCAAAAGCTCTGAGTTTACCACTCTAACAAGTACTCATTTCCAGCATCAGTTGGTTGAACATACGGAGAAGCTTTTATTCTGTAGCCCAGAGAAGTGAATGGTAGAGTGTTACCACTCCGGAGCTGGCCATTGGATCGAGGTAAGGGCTGGCACTGAAGCTTGCTTTGAGAGCAAGCAGTACCCCAGATTATTATTTCCTATTTTGAAATTAAATTCGATCCACTTGCAACTGATGTTGGATGTGACAGATAATATCCCGGATATCTAATTTATATTTGATTATTTAAGGTGAGATTTTCCAAATGGTCTCAGTGCTGGAATAATACCTCTCCCATTGAAGTTGCCACCAAAACTAGAAGATGTTGAAAAAAAATCCCATCCTTACTAGCCTTTGAAATATCTGGTGAAGAACCAGGAACCTAGATATAATTTTTATTGTAGTTCACCTGAAAATATACCAAGTTTTAAAATTTTCTTTATGAGCCTCGACTCCTCACCCAGCTCCCTTTTGCAATCAGCACACAATATGAGGTGCAAAATATACATTTATTAAGTAAAGACACCTGGGATGGTTGTTCTTACCCTCTTCTACCCTCTAGATACAAAGCATCTGGAACAGTGTCAAGCGTCCCATAAATAAGGAAGGCTGCTACTGCAGAAAGAAAGAGAATCTGATGTAAGCTGACAGGCAAGTAGAAGGTGTTGTGACAGAAGAAAGAGGGAGGGAAAAAATGAAGGATTTTGCAGTAATTTTCCTTAGCACACATCTGAACTGATACATATTTTTCCTGAAGAGGAAGGTTATTTTAATTTAGTCTAATCTCTCTTCATAAATTTTTCTCTCATGTGATGTCAGAAGCAATATTTTTTAGATCTATAAATGATATGATTTCAGTAAAGATATTTCAAAATAAGGGCCTGCTTGCAAAGAGACAAAGAGAAATGTGTGCTATAAAGACAAGAAGAGCCAGACGTCACTTGTTAAACATAAGGGTTGAGAAGAGTGAAAGGCAGTTCTGAATGCTTAGAGAAGCATCAGGGTATTCAGTCCTCCAGCATGACACACTCTGCCTTGTAAATAATTACTAAGTGTCCTCACACTCACACAGCTCATGGATTCCACAAGGGTGAGAGCATAAGACAGCCTTGCAGACACACTTTTGAGGTAACTCTAATTTGAACTAGGAACCTATCCAGTTTTGATGTCAGGAATTTTTAGTAATACCCATAGTATTTGGATAAATGTTTCCCAAGGTGACTTGGCCTCACCAAGAAAATAAGTGCTCTATATTGAGTCAAATAAGGCCAGCATAGAATCAGTATCAGAATTTATTTTTCTTTGCCAGACTTAAAACATTTAGACCATGAAGTCTATGTGGCATCAGATCTCTCTTGTGACATTCCAATCGTGAGTGGTAGCTGAAATCAGCATTGGGCATTGGACCCCTCTCTTCAGGAACGTATGTTAAAGGGGTTATATCTTACAATATCAGAGCATATTTGACAACAGGGCTTCATGGACTAGGTGCTTGGCCCCTTCCTTGTCCCACTGCTCCACAGAGCCGCGTCACTGCATGAGTGCTACCAGAGAGGAGCTCTGCTTGCTGATGCCAGACCTGGCCCCAGTGCTTCCCTGACTCCACACAGGGCTCAGGAAACAGCAGTGGTGCATCTGCCAGTTTTCTGGAAACATAGTTTTCCTGGCAGGGGACATGCTCTACAAGCTGTATCCAGGCAGATCAAATTTACATTGTTCTGTGTGAGTGATGCAAGGTAAACCTGGCCAGCTAGGGGTTCTGTTCCTGTGCAATTTAAGAGCAACACATCAAAGAACAATTACAGTAAAAACACATCAGTTGACTCCTTATTGGGTACAGCTAAAGTGATTTACACCAAATTGAGAATCTGGTCCGCTGAGTCAATGTATTTAACTAGCATAGCTGTTGGGGCAGCAATCTTATTTCTGGATTTGTATGCCATCTATTTACATGATTCAGATCTTCTTGTGAACCAAGTGCTGCTCCCTGCAATACCATATACATCAGGTACTCAAAAGTGATAATGATGAGAACAGATGTGCAAAAACATAGATAGAACTGGAACCTGGTCAGAAGACTGTCTTTCCTAGTGCCATGCTGGAAAAGAGAAAAAAATAAATCAAAAGAAACAGGAAATATCCTCACTTAAAAGAAACCACAATTTGTTCTAAATTTGTTGTTCATATTCTTATTCTTTATGCAGGCTTTAAAAATGAACAAATGCTTCAGGAACACAATGCTCTCACTGTCTGCTGAAATAGCAAAGTCAATTACAGAGTAAAATTTCAAGGTTTCCAGTTTGAGGTGGAACTTGCAGTTAATGGGCTGAGCATGCCCTGATAGCACACAGCACCGTACCTTGGTTGAATCATAGAAGCTAGAGATGGAAAAGACCTATTAGGTCATCTTTTCCACCTCCCTGCCAATGCAGGATTCTTCTTTGCCAGTTCAGGATTATTCTCGAATGTCTTCTAGTCTAGTTTTAGATGACTCAGGCTGTGGGGTTTCCACCACTTCCCCTGGGAGGCTATTCAACAGGCTAATAGACTTTGCTGTTAGGAAAATTTTCCTGATATGCAGCCTGAATTTCACTTTGTTCCATTGCATTCTGGTTCTCCTTGTTACAAGTCTATTACACTAACCTAGGTAATTTGTCTCCCTGTGTTGGTGTTTATGACCTTCAAATACTTTGAGATGGCTTCAAAATCCACCTTAGTATGAATCTTAAGTAGTTTTATACATCACTCCTGTCATACATAATATATAAGCAGCATCAATTAGATGATGATACTTAAAACATATTCATATTTTCACTGTCATGCTATGAGATCCTCCCATGAGGAACACATATTGCAATGCTTAGTAAACTCAGACTTGCCTCCTGCTGTTTGACAGCAATTGTACCCAAAATAATTGAAAAATACCTATAGCTTGAAAAGTGCCTGAAGCTACTTGACCTCTCAGTGGTGATTTCCACCTGTGGAATTACAATATGCGATGGCTTAAATTAACACAAGTGCTTTCGGTATTGCTTTTTCCATACATTTTCTGCATGGATATTTTGGAATGAGACTCTGACGGAGGTGTGCGAGCTCTCTGGGGATGGGAAAAATGAGGGCGAGGGCAAATCACTCCTCATGTGCAGCTCCTGAAAGGGTGGGAACACTAGGGTTTAAATGAGCTTGGATTAAAAAAGCAACAGGTATGATTAAAGTTGTTAGGGCACAGTGTGAGTCAGTGGCATCCTGGTGCCAAGGCATGAGGACTGGGGGCTTTCCATGGATCAGAGTCTTGCAGCCAGGGCTGTCCCACTGCTTCCAGCTGGGAAGCAGGACAGGACAGGACTGGAATAGTAAGCATCATTTATCAGTACCTACTGGGAAATGTGTCAAGATATTGCTCTTATTTCTTATCCTGACCCAAATTTTTGAAGTTCTTTTTTGATAAAAATCTTGTCTTTTAGTCTTTGTTACTTTGGGAATCACTAGTATACAAAGGACCAAGATACTGAGACTCCAGACACCATCAACTTATAATTTAAACATCCTCCCATTTTAACTGTACTGCTTGAATCAGAGCCAGATGTTTGGAAGAAAAGATCTTATTTAGTCGCAAATTAATGATAAAATTTTAATACATGTTACAGTCAACAGAATTAGGAGATATATTTTACAGGGAACCTTCTTAAGAGTCACTGTGCTACCACAGTCTTTCAGCTTTGGTACACACACTCAGGCTCATGAACATAAAGGATTTTGAAAATTAGAAAAATTTCAGACCAAAACTTCTATTAACAACAAGAAGTGGGAAACAAAAGCAAAGACATTTAAGATGTCGAGCAGAGAAATGTCCATAAGATATTGCTGCAGGAGCCGTAAAAAAACACCTAGAAAACAAAACAGAACATTTGAGAAGTGTCATAGTTTGGCCTACAAACTTGCACACATGTAACATCTGCTTTTGCTCTGTGGTTACTCCTAGCTGCTCCACAGAGGTCAGTAATTCACTGTCATCATCTCTTTCCATTTAGTTGTATGTGTGATCAGAGTCCATGAAGCACATGTACGGACCTTTTACATGCTTCCAGCATTTTCGGACCACTTATCCCAAGACCCTCTGTTTCATCTAGAACATTTGATGTATGGCATAGTCACTTTGAAAACCATATTGCCTTTCCCATAGGTTTATATTGCAGCTTGCTAAGGACCAGGCGGAAAACAAAAAGTACTTCCCTTTGAAACCACAATGGTCTTGAGTAAAATAGTCTTTTTCTAGTTTTTGGGTCTTGCTCCAGCTGTTTCACTTTCTCCCACCCACAAATGCAATGAGAGGACATTTCCTGCCTTGAATTGAAGGGCAGGGAAGGAGAAGAGCCAGATCCATGTTGTACACCCCACCCGTCTGTCTTTCCCAGGCTTAATTTTATTGCCAATTGTCTATCTCCGTTCTCCCAGAAGAACAGGGAGACAGGGAATGAGGATTACAGTCATTTCATTATGTGTTTTTTGTGCTGCTACTTCAACCTCAGGAAAAGGAGTTCTGCCCCTACACCAGTGTGAGTTCCCTCCTGTGGGAGTAAGTCCCCCACAAACTTCTTCAGCCTGAGTCCTTCCCATAGACTGCACTTCTTCACGAACTGCTCCATCATGAGTTCCTCACAAGGTCACAAGTCCGAAGAGCAAACTTGCTCCAGCATGGGCTCCTTTCTCCACAGATCTGCAGGTCCTGCCAGGAGCTTGCTCCACCGTGGGTTTCCCACAGGGTCAAAAACATTTATCAGGCATGCACCTGCTCTAGCCTGGGATCCTCCAGGGGCTGCATGTGAGTATCTGCTCCATCATGAATGTATATGGGCTGCAGGGGTATATCCTGCCTCATCATGAGCTTCATCACAGACTGCTGGGCAATCTCAGTTCTGGTGCCTGAAGACCTCCTCCCCCTCCGTCTTCACTGGCTTGGTGTTTGCTGAGTACTTTCCCTCACATACTCCTCTCTCCCACCGCTGTTGTCATTGCACAGTTCCCTCCTCCCATCCCTTTTTAAATGCTTATCCCAGAGGTGCTACCACCATTGCCCATTGGCTTGGCCTTGGCCTGCAGCAGGGTGGCATTGGCTTCGTTGGACAGGGGGAAAGCTTCCAGCATCTTCTCAGAGAAGCAGCCCCTGCAGCACCCCTGCAACCAGAACCTTGTCATACAAACTCAATATAATGGTATAATCTGAACATGTATCTTTACAATGTATATTTACAATGTATATTTAGGAAACATTACCAATTTCATATTGAAGGACTGACATAGTCACCAATTACATTATTTTGCAAATGTTTTTAGACATATATTTAAAAGAATATACAAAGGAATTAATTAATTGGCTAGACACCAATGCTTCATGGGAATGTATCTGTTTTGTGAGAGTCAAATTCAAAATGAGAAGCATTCTTTTCTGGCTTTTCACTAGTATATAAATACATTTAATTATTTTATTCCTTAAGCCGAACAATATGTATGGCAGTGTTTTGAAATACAGAACAAAGGAAGTAGCACAAATTATTTCAAGATAGTACATGGGTGTGATATGGATAATAGCTAAGTTAAAGTTGCTTTGTGGACCTTCTGGTTCTTTCCATGTCTCTTGACAAAACTTTAAAGCACGCTAACATTTCATAAAGAGGCTATGTAGCTATGAAGATTTTGGAGGACCCCATTTTACTGGGAGTAAGTGCTTTAAGTATACCACCATATATTCTTAATGATTTCTGCACGTATGGCAATGCAACCAGACCACCCAAAGCTGTGGGATTATAAGGGGAACCATCTGGCTCTTTCTTTCCCCATGTCATCCCCTCTGTGCAGGGCTAACACAGCCCCCACAGAGCTACATCACCTCCAGGTGAAAATTATAGGGAAGATGGTACAACAGTTTGTGCTGTGGCAGCAGTTGTCACCTGGGGAAAGCATGTGTCAAGACAGGGCTATCCCTGGCCCAGCAAACCTAGAAGACCAGGTGGACTACAACTGTCTCCATGATGCTTCTCTCTTTATGGATGCTCCAGATATTCCTGCACTCCAGAAGAGTATTCTTGCACTTTCCCTAGCAGTGCAAGAACCACGACTGAGTTCAACACTGCAGGTGTAGAAAGAGAGCAGCACAAGTCATAGATGAGAAAGTGGCCCAAACAGCATAGCGCCAGATACTAATGCCCTTACTCATAGTCAGTAGCATTCTGCTTCATAAACTCTCCCTTGTGGCACTTCTAATTTGGTTCTCAGAGGAAGGTTTTATTAAGTCAGAGTATCAGAAGATGATCTTAGTGTTGAAGACTTAAATTAGGCAATCACTAAAAATCCAAGGACCATTAAGGGGGAGAGGGCCAGATGTTGCATTTCTGTTTTCTTCCACGAAATGTGGTTTAAGGCCTTTAGGGATGGTTCATGCATTTTTATTGATTGCTGTGAGAAGCCAGCTGAACTGACTCCCTCCCGCCCCTGCATAGGAGCTGAAAAAGCTGAAGAAGCAGAGCTAGGAAGACTTTGTGATTGCCTGTTTATTGAAAAGAACAGATGCTGATAGACACAATTAAAAAGAAAATATCCAGTATGAAACCAAATAAGCTTATAGTCATCCTTAATGACTGTGATAAAGGCATTACTATTCAGTGCAAAATGAAATGGTACCAGATTAGGTGCTGGGCACTCACATTTCAGATGACGCTAATAATCTGAATTTCTCATTATAGAATTTATGCCAGAAAAATACTCTTGCCAAGGATGATTTAACTATTGACAGCGCCAAACTGACCTTGTAGCTCATAGAAAGAGAGGGTTAATTGCAATTTAATTGTATTTCATGACAAATCAAAAAATGGTCAGTGTTTCAAGCTATAAACTCAAATTATAATGGAAATCATCCCTGTTGGCAGTTATATTTTACTATATTCCAGCTAATATAAACTAAATGAGCAGTTTCTTCTTCCATTGAAAGCAAAGGTATTTCTACTATGATAAGATAGGATTTCCTCAGAGGAAGGGTGCAATTATCTTCCTGGTACTTTCTGCAGGTCTGCTTTCCCAGCATCCAATTACAATGTAAACATTTGCTTTTCTTATCAGTTCTATGCCGGAGGAAACAAGGTCTTAAGAAATCCCTCAAAGTGACAGAACCATACAAGGAGAAAAGAACGATGGCATAGTTGAAAGAGTATTACAGGAAAATATAACTGTTTAATTTTCTTACTGTATACAAAAATAAAACCAAAACAACATAAAAAATAAAACAGTGTTTGAATAATTTGAAAGGATAACCCAGTGCAACAGACACAAGTAAATATCTGCCTTAGACCCACAAATGTTTCAAAACTTTAAAATTTAAAAAAATCCGTCTTGCCCACAATATATGTCTATGTCATATCTACATATTTTAAAATTGGTCTAAAACTCATTTATAATGAATGCTATGGAGATAGTAATAGAGGAGCCTGATATAATCTTATTGGGTGTTAAATATACACAGCAAATATGGGTTGTTTGCAGTTTCCTTCCTGTAGGCTGCTAGGCTGTGTGCTGTGGTTCTTCTGAATACCTTTGCACAAAATGCTAATGAAATAATTTTATGTTTGTGGCTTATGATTAATGTTTCACTTACTGGTAATATTTATTTGGTACCAAATCTCCATCACAGAATCACAGAATCACAGAATACTCTGAGTTGGAAGGGATCCACAAGGATCATCTAGTCCAACTCACCATCTAACACCCGTACAGAGACTGAACGCACACCCCAGAGTGGTGAACATAAACCTAGTTCCCTCACAGGTGCACAGGACACTCCGAGCCAGGAGGGACCCACAGGACCATCCAGCCCAACACTGCCAGCTAGACCATGTCTCTAAGCTCCTCATCCAGTCTTCTCTTAAACACCTCCAGGGACGGTGACTCCACCACCTCCCTGGGCAGTCCATTCCAATGAGTGATCACTCTCTCTGTGAAAAACCGCATCATTACATTTATCTCAGTTTGCTTACACAGAGTTTAAATAACAAGGCACACAAACAACTACTTTTAAGACTAACATCAAGTTGAATATTAATGTACAGGCCTGTAATTAATGAAGCACATTGCATACTATTATTGAAGGACACACTAATGCAATATGACTTTTTGTTATGCAAGCACAGTTTCTGCTTGTGATTCTGTGCAGATACAATCTTACAGAAACTATTGATTTCAACAGTAGAGAACAAGGTTTAAAACTGCCTAGTGTCTCCATAGCAAAGTGTAGAGAGGAAAGAGCTGTGCATAAAGAGTGCAGTGTTTGAACTCCAGCTACTCTCTCATATCTAGAGACATATGTTGCTTTCTGTCAGAGCCTCCTACCCCCAGCACAGAAACCTGAGAGAACAAAAAACCCCTGCTTACAGTAGTAAGGGGAAGTGGTCAAGAGCAAAAGGGGTCTGAACACATGGTATATGAGAAATGGCAGGGAACTGCATTCATTCCATCTTACCAGGAAAAGAGTGATTGAGTATTTTTTTGTGCTCTTCAGGTATGAAATAGGAAGGTATACACAAGGTAGACATCAACTTTTCTTAGAGGAGAGCACTGACAGCTTGAGAGTCCATGGTCACATGCCATAGCGAGGGAAATTCTGACCAGATAGCTGTAGATATGATTTTTGGTTACAATAATACTCTGTGCAATTAATGGATCAATAAATATGACTAGATATTAAAATTGTTTCATATATTGATAGTTAAATATTATTGAAAGCCAGTTTATCCAGTTTGGAACTTAAAGTTACACTTGCACACTGATTTTCATATTTGCTTTCTTGACACCATTGTAAATGTTGTCTACGAATCCAGTGGAGAGTAAGAAAAATGACAACTGTTTTTTATTAAGACCAAGAGATTAAATCAATTCATTGGACTTGAAACTGCATGAGTAGGTGAGGCAACATTCCAGTTCATCTTAGTTCCAAAATACGCCTTCTCACACTGAAGCTCCACAGCAGGATATGAAATCACAAACATCACATCATCAGAAAAAATGCTCATTGCAAGATCATGAAGGCAGGACACCATAAATCAACAGCTTCTGAGAGCTGCTGGGTTTGGACTTTTCTAAAGACAAATGAAATTTTTTGTGATCTTCTATCTTAAAATAAAACCAAAATAAAGAAAATAAAAATATGACCACGCAGAAACAGTAATTTAATAAGTAGACTTGGCTAAAAAGCAAAATATCCTCCCTCAAATGCTCCTGCAAATGTGCTGTTATTCAATAAAATACTGAATCATAAGCTTAGCTCTAAGTCTAATTCACTTTGATTCTACTAAGAATTTAAACACTTGGTTAAGCTGTGATAAGAATCTAACTGTGCTGAACATATTCATTTGTATTTTTAAAGAATCCATTCCAGACTCAGTCACATCCATCTGTGCTTGCTTGCCATGCACATGCACACAAATGGACCTCTAGACATGGGAGCTGATCAAAAAAAGGGTTCCAAGCGTTTACAGGTAGATATCAGCATCAGCTAGTATTTTAATGTGTCAATAACTCTAGATATGTTTATACAGCACACTTTAAGAACTGAAAAATGCAATATCTTCCACTAGCCTAACAACAGCAGAGCTCTAGTTTTAAGTAAAATTGATTAATACATTCAGACAGAAAATGACTTTAGAAACCTGTGATTGGCTGTTTGGTATCCCACTGGCACACACACAAACAAGCCCAATGTAAGCACAAGGTGTGTTCTTCTGTGAAATGATGAAGTGATTTGCTCAGCTCTTGCCATCAGTTATTTTGGCCTAGACAACTGTTTGCTTGGCATCATTGCACGTTGTATAGATTCTCAGTGGAAGGTGCCAAACTCTTCTTATTTTAGCATTATTAATATTATTATTGTTCTTCTTTTGTTGTGCAGGGCTTTGTTTTTGGTTTCAAAACACTTGATGCTGGGTGTGGTAGGCAGAAGCCCTCCCCCTGGAATAGAGTTCTCTCTGTCCCCGCAGTTTCCAGAAGTGGTAATTTTTTTTTCCCCTGGTTGCACGAGGACAGCTCTGTTGCCTGAGTGCTCAAGATTGCTATGCACCGCATCAGGAGAGTATCCTGGACAATACAATTCCTGCCTGGCTCTGCTTCTTTGGTTGTTGTTGTTTGTGTTGCTTAGGGTACCAAGTCATTTCGGCTACAGCTTCTCCTTTCCTGTGCTTCTCTAAAATCTGCTACTACCCCCTGCTGTAATCTTGTACTTACAAACTAAATTAATTGCTGCAAGACGACCCAAATGAGGCTGTGGTCGAGCACAGAGGCCATCGTCTCCCTAAACTGAAACCACCTAACCAGCACAGCAACAAAATCACTGCACCCATTCTGACACAGACTCAATTTTTAGCAGAGATAAAAAGAAAAAAAATTTTCTTGAGATAATGGATTTTGGATTAAATAGACCAATCTTCAGAGTGTTAGTTATTCTCAGCTGGTAATGAATCCTCAGATCCCCAAGAGTTTATTTGATTAGTACAGATGGAAAGGCAAACAGATGAGAACATATGCAAGTTTGTGTAGCTGTTTATTTCTAATTTACACAAACATTTTCTTGTGGGTAGGTGCTCCTGAAAGTTAACACCGAATTTCAAATGAACATTCTGTGTCAAAATAATAAATCATATGTGAGAAATTGGCAGTGATCTCAAAAAAATCTGTCAGTTTATACCAGGTGAAGGTCAGGTTTTAAGTTTCTTAGCCTGTTTCTTATAACCACAGCTCTAAGTAGATGGTGGAGTAGTATAGATTCCCCAAGAACTTGGGGATGATGGATGGTGTTTCTGTGGAACATACCCTACGCTATAAACCATAGAAGAAGAGTGTTCCACCTTTTTTTTTTTTTGGAATCTACAGGAGTTTTCTTGTTGTGCATATGGGGAAGGCATCAAATAAAATGTCTATCTTTACTAATGGAAAAATTCCCATTTACCTCAGTAGGCAGGTACACCTACTGTAGGACACCTTTAAGAGATCTGCATGAGCCTGTATAAACTATGGGCAGAACTTTTATGTGAATCCATGAGAGGAATATGAATGCAGGGATGCTAGCTGGTTTAGGAGAAAAATGTTTTTTTAACATGAATTGTGAGTAGAACACACCAAAAGTAAAATATATTCTTTTTTTCTATGAGTTTCAACATGCTTTTTTGGCTTTTAGAGAAATGAATGCTTATTAAAAATTATAACTAGAATCAAAATAGTAGTACAATAATTTCAATTTTGAGAGGAGTTTTCTGATTCTGTCCAGAATTTGTGTTCTGAGTAGACAAGGGTAGTGTGTTTTAGTTTTGTCCGATGTGACATCCTTGAGATGCCAAATATTTGCCAAATAGTATATATGAAAGTAAATCTACTGATCCTTAAAGTCAATATAATTTTACTGAGCAGAAGAGGCAGGGAAGTCTGCTAGATGAATATAGTATAGAACATCTAGAAGGGAAGAAAAAAAGAGAAACTTAAAGGAGATTGACTTATTTGTTTGTTTTTACAAAGACATTTGGCCATTTGACAACATCCACTGAGGCTTGATATGGCATGGATGTACAATACCTTGTAGCTGCACGTTGTTTTATATACATTATAAGTCACAACATCCTATCTTGAGTACTGTGTGCAGTTCTGGGCTCCCCAGTTTAAGAAGGATGTTGAGCTACTTGAGAGGGTCCAGAGAAGGGCGACAAGGATGGTGAAAGGACTGGAGGACAAGCCCTATGGGGAGCAGCTATGGGAACTGGGGTTGTTCAGCCTGGAGAAGAGGAGACTCAGAGGTGGCCTCATTGCTATTTACAACTACCTGAGGGGACGTTGCCGCCAGATGGGTGTGGACCTCTTCTTTCAGGCTGACGACACCAGAACGAGAGGACATGGTCTTAAGCTATGCCAGGGGAGGTTTAGACTGAATGTTAGGAAGAGGTTTTGCACAGAGAGAGTGATCTCTCATTGGAATGGACTGCCCAGGGAGGTGGTGGAGTCCCCTTCCCTGGAGGTATTTAAAAGAAGATTGGATGAGGAGCTTAGAGACATGGTCTAGCTGGGGGTGTTGGGCTGGATGGTCCTGTGGGTCCCTCCTGGCTTGAAGTGGCCTGTGAGGGAACTAGGTTTATGTTCACCACTCTGGGGTGTGCATTCGGTCTCTGTACGGGCATTAGCTGGTGAGTTGGACTAGATGATCCCTGTGGGTCCCTTCTAACTCATAGTATTCTGTAATTCTGTGATTCTGTGATCCTGTTTCATAGTCAGTGGATTAGATGAGCTTGAAGAAGAGCACCGCAGACTTTGAACTGGCAAGGTAATAGGCCTTGCAAAATCCCCAAAACTAAAGTACTTTTTCCCATTGTGCCTTAGTGTAGTCCATTATCAGGTAAGATCATTTCAGCACAATTTATTTCTTCCTGCGTCATTCATCATTCAAAGAGGTTGATATAACTTGGGTTTACAAAAATGATTTTCTTATAGAATTGGAAGAATGATTCTGAGATATAAAAGACTTATCATACTACCATAGGATAACTCAGGTTGGAGGGACGTGAGAATATCAATTAGTTCTGCCACCTGTATGCAGCAGAGTCATTGATTATGTCTGGTTGGATTATTCATGGCTTTATTTAATAGGATCTTCAAAACCTACAGAAATGGAGACTGCACAACCTTTCTAGGCATCTTGTTACACTGTTTAACTGTCCTCATAATGAAAAAATATTTTTTCCGACTAGGCTGAACACTCCTGTCTCAACATACATGACTCAACTTCACAGCATGGACTACTGCCAGAAGCCCCATCTTTACACTCTTCCCATAGATAATGAGGGCTGCTATCAAGTCCTTCAAAACTGACTCTCCTTCATGCTAAACAGCCCAGCTCCCTAGGGATGAAGTGTAGATTAGGTTACGTTAGTCTGTAGATATTCAAAAGATGGCTTGGGTGCCTTACATATCTCATTGCACATGGCTACGCATTTAGACAACTACCTTCAAAACTCCAAAGAAGCATATCTATACATATAGGCCTTCAGATATCAGTTCCCTCAACCAGCTTGGATTTTACTGTTTTCAGAGATGCATTACTCTTACTGTGCAATGCAAACCACAGAAACATAGAGTGGGATTTACTTTTGTTCATCTACTACCTGTTTGAATGTCATCATGAGAACACAGTTGCCCAGCAAAAGGCATAATGTGTAAAAGCAGATGCAGGAAAGTGCATAACTCCTTTAAGATGAACCATCAGTGGAAGTTAGGTGGAAAAGTGAATGTGAAGGACAGCAGGAGTTAACAGATGTCAGGTGTATATGACAAAATAAGTATGAAATTAAGAGCTTTAGAGACACAGCAAAAATTCATTAAAAGTATGCACTGTTTCACTGTGGTACAAAGTGTCACAGATGCAGCGCAGTACTCTACGTAACACAGTCTATTTTACTGTGATTTGTCCAGTTATATAAATTCACACCTCAGTTCTTTTTTTCTTCAAAAAGAGGCATGATCACATGGAAATATAACTTCAGCAGGTGACTCTGGTGTGTAACAATAAAAAAACCCAGGATTTGCTTCTCTCGACCCTTTAACTCTGCTGACTGCCCTCACTTCCTTCCTCTCCTACTGCAAGCCCAGCTTGGCACTGCTCAGACAACCCATGCTGCCTCAAGGTTTGCAGAGGTGAGCAGGTTCTGCAGGATGCCATGCAAAGACATCCTTCAGGCTGTTCCAAAAGAACTGAAGCATCATGGAACATCAGCAACTACTTCACAGTTAGCCATGAGGTTAACACCCCTGCTCAGGACCAAAATCACTGTGCCTTGTCTCAGGAGGACCCCTCAGGGACTGGGTTTGAGGAGGGAGTCCTCAAAACGGCTTGCTGTTTATCCGCTCTATGTCAAACATCCTTTCACTGGAAAAAGGAGACAGGTACAAACACTTCTTTTTCACATAGATTTACCATAGACAGAGGTATAGACATACATAGAGGGAGATAAATAGATAGACAGATCTATAGGCAGATAGAAAAGTAGACAAATAGGTTTAGATTAGATGTAGATACATATAGATACAAAAAGGGGAGGAGAAAAGTGAAAGCAAGGATTTGTATCAGCTACAGTTTTTCAGTCCCCAGAAAGGACTGGTACCTGTGAATCAGACAGCACTTGGGAGGGACAAGAAAATGATTCATCCTCAAAATGTTATTACAGTGTTCTTTTTGCTGCAAATGTTAATGCATAATCTAAAGAGAGTTCTTTAATCACCTAGATCTAAAGAAAAGACTGTGGTTTTCTAGGAATGTTCTAGATAACTGAAATTCAGCTTTATACCATGCTGAGCTAACTATGTTCCTACTCTCTTCATGGCAGGATACATCTGGTTTGCTCATTATTGTGCAAAGAGGAACTGTATTATTGTACCAGACAGTATTGTACCAGACAGAGGCTGTCTGCAGTCATTATTTTAATCTTTCTCTTGCCCTAACGAATGCTTCTCCATTACTGCCTCTACTGTAACAAGTGCAGTAGCTTTCCTCACCACCGAATTACAGTTATACTCCCTCTATCGCGAGGAAAGGGACAGGCGATGGCCCTTACAAAACCCTAAACTCACAAAGAAGTGCAGGTCATAATATGCATGCCGGCCACTCCTGTTGCCCCACCCCCTGGAACTCCGGAGGGCTCCGGGGCACTTTTTTCTTCTCCTGTCAGACTCTCTGAGCATGGGGCAGCAAAGGGAACCATTTCTGAGCCCACTCTGACTCGGGAAACCCCTACTACTCCGAGAATCTGTGGGCCTCTCCGGGCTGCCACGACTGTGTGCTCACAGCCCAAACTCCAGCGCCACTTCTCCCTCCCCCTCCCGCAGCCCTGCGGCGCGACCCACACTGGCCAATCCGGGTGCCCCGTGGCCACGCTGCTGTTCTCTTGCCCCAGCTCATCCCCAGCTGTCCCAGCGCAAGCTACCAGCGCAGGACTGCGCCAGATGGTTCAGCTGCAGTGCCGTGGTGCCAGCAGTGCCACACAGGGTGGGAGGGTTCAGCTGCGGCAGTGAAGTGAGCATGTCCCGCTGGCCGCTGCGGCCAGCCCAGCCCCACTTTTCTGGGACACTGCCCTTCCCCGCCTGTAGCCATGGAAAGAGTAACACGCACCCGCGGGGAGGTCAGTTCCCCAGATACGCTTAGAGTAACAGGGGACAGCTTGACTCCTGGCCGTCCCCGTGGGGCTGGGCCAGTGCTGCCCCACGGGGAGCTCCAGCACTGCTCCTCAGCGGAGCAGAGGCACTACACATGCGCGAGCCGCAAAATTTCACAAATGGTGGAATCAAAACTGCGATAAATTCACATCGCAAATGCACGGGGTCGTAATGGAGAGGTTGCGATGCAGCGGGGATTCACTGTATATCTGTTTTGGTTGCAAAAAGGAAGTGGCTTAGAACTTCCAGAAAAGCTGGGTGAAACTTTTTTGGCAGAAATAATTTCAGATGGAAAATACAAATTGTTCTTTTGATTGGGTATTTTTTGTTTGTTTTTGTTTGGTAGGTTGGTTGGTTGGTTTGGGTTTGGTTTATGTTTTATTGTGGTAATTTTGGGTGGGGTTGTGGGGGGAGTTTGCTGGTTTGGGGGTTTTTTTGAAGGAAACATGCAATATCAGCAATGTATGCTGATGAGAAATCGGAGAATGTATAATTTTGAACATCGTGGAATGATAGAATGGCCTGGGTTGGAAAGGGCCTTAAAGATCATCTAGTTCCACCCCTCCCAGCTGTAAACAGGGTCATGTTTCATTAGACCAGGTTGCTCAGAGCTCCATCCAACCTGGCCTTGAACACTTTCAGAGAATATCATATGGAAAGGTTTCATTTAGATAAAGAACAATACTTTGATTTTGTCTTGACTTTAAAATGGTATCAGGATTGCAATTTTAATACGAAAGCTATTGAGTGTGTTTAGTGAATTATATACTATTATTTACAATACCAGAGTTATTAAAATATAATATACTATAGTGCTTCAACATGGTTAGTTTAAAATGTATTAACAAGGGAATTAATGTCACATGAAGCTGACGTTATCAAAATGAAACACTTCAGTGATTTTGAAGCAAACTTTTGTTCATGGGGAAACACAAATATTTTAGTTTTTATTTCTGAATAGAATAGAAACCTGTTTTGAAATACTGCAATTTTCACTGAAGATAGAGGCTCTGTTTCTCTGACCAGTTCTTGTTGTCAAATAAATTTACCCTTAAAGAACTGTTGTTACAGATGTTCACACCTATATACATCTACAGATGCAGAAAAGAGATACTATGAGTCTGTTTATAATAGGTATAGGAATTCTCAGTACCACAGCTGTAATTCTGCTTTCCTGTTGATTTATCACATAGCTCTCTATAAACTTATTAATTGTTCTGTTTCATTTCCCCCAAGTATAGCTGGGACAATATATCATATTTTTACGCGCTGGCTTTTGTACAGTTCAAAAAGCTAATTTACTGCTGTGCCATTCAAGGAGTGAAATATTACAGGGTGGAAAATATTGCTATAATAATTTAATTTGATCTCCTGTAAAGCACTGAGTTAAGCTGAACTAAAATACATAGGATTTTAAAAATCTATGTTAAAAACATAAGAATTGCCAGCTCTTACTAAATAGTTGTGATAAGTATTGTACTGATCGTAAACAAATGCTTGTGTCTGACCTCACATCTGCTAGAGAAAACCACCCCCGTACTGGCACATGCAGTTTCTATATCTTGGTCCCCTAATGCAACATGTTTAGAGGAATGATATGGAAAACAATATAAAATCCAACAATTATTTCTTTTAGTTCAATATCCTATCTTGTCTAATACCAGATATGTCACATTAATATGCAACAGAAAAGCAAAAATTAAAAGGCATTTTATAGCACATTTTTTTTCCCTAATTCCCTTCACTTAGAATCTGGCTTATACAATGAGAGAGATGAGTTTATATCCCTTACAAATATTTTAATGTAACTGTATCCAAAGTGACAGTGAATATTTTTATTATCCATATAAATGACCCATCACTTCTTAAATCCTGTTAAGCTTTTGGCCTCAATAATATCCTGTGGCCATGTGCTGCAGAAGTTAAGTATAAGCTATGTGAAAAAATGTTTAGTTTTATTTGTTTCAATTATGCTATCTTTCAACTCCACCAAAATTCGCTGGGGTTTTTAAAATACAGAAAGAGAGATAGCTTGATTCACTCTTTTATTTCCGTAGCACTTTCAGTTCCTCTTCTGTGCTCTCTATTCTATAGAGCAGGTTTGGGAAAACATCTAAAAAATTCTGAACCATACTTTTTATAGAATGAAACTCAAGCAGCAGATTTCCAAACTTTGGGAATGTCTCATATATTTCCACCCCTCTTCACTTCTGGTTTCCATTTAGAAGAAGAATTGTTGAAATACCACAAGGATGGCTGTTTTCACTGCCATGACAGGAAGCAGGAGTGTTGGAAATGTCAGGAGAAAGCCTGTTCTTACAAGATTTCCAGCTCAACAGAGCAATCTCGGAAAGTTATTTTGCATAGTTTAGATGTGGTTCAGATAAGTATCTAACTTTTGAATACTTACACAAGCTGAATTTCAACTCTGAAACTTCACAGACTTATCTGTTGCAGACACTGACAAGGTGTAAAATCTAAACACAACAAACCAACGCAAAAACTTACATGGAAGCATTTTTCCTCCTGCCCTCTACTCCGACATTTATTCTTCCTTTATAGCATCCTTTATAAGAAATAAGTCCAAAGAGACCATAAGTGTTATTCTGATATACAGAGAGTGTCTAGTGAGATTCCAGGCTCTCAGACATGCACTATTAGAGTCCTGAGTGGTCTCAAATGGGAAACCAGATTTTCTCAGGAAGCTTCTCCTTTTCCATAATCACTTCTTGCTCTCTCCTTCCTAAGCCCACCAAATTTCCTGAATCCTCCTTGTCCTGAAAGATATAATAAGGATGGGAGAGGAAAGAAATGAGGAATGAGGGAGCCCTTGTTGACCACAATGGACAGGAAGAGGGGAGAAATGCAATAGCTTGGTATTTCTCAGCAGGAAGACATAGGAGCAGAAGGTGCTAAAATTCTTCATTCTTTGGTCTGATCTTGCAGCTGTGCAGCCACACATTGACGCTTAACAAAGATTCAGCAGGTGGTGATGTGTTATACACCATTTCCAGAGCATTATGCACACCCTACTACTTTTCCTATTGCTTTGATGTCCACGGTGGCCTATCAGCAACAGAAGAAAATGTCTGCTCAGAACACAGCCAAGAGAAAGTGATGCATTAGTTCTTAATGATTGCTTTTGCTTTCCTGTATGCTGAGTGGACATTTTCTCCTGGTGATAGACCACCGCTGATGTGGAAGCTGCAGTTAAGGGAATACTGAGGTAGCACAGGAAGGAAACTGTTGCATTACTAGCAAGTAAAGAACTAAACTCTGATCATCTCTTCAGCTGGGGATGTTGTCAAGCCAAAGTGCAGTGTTAAAACTCCAGAACAGCTGCTGTGTAGGCAAGAAAAGGCACACTGAATGCTTACTCTCTTTGCACAAGAGGAAGCCTGAAGAGCAGTCCTTTCCTTTCTCTCTACTCTCAGTGCTGCTTTAAGCCAAGTTGAGGATACTGGGGCAAAGCCCCACTATCAGGGGCGTGGCTCTCACAGCACTGGCAAATTTCCAGTGGCTTGACTGGCCCCCCAGCAGAAACAGTGTTTGCACAGAAGAATCATGTTTGAAGGGCTCTGTGGTTTCTCTACATGTGTCCTGACATTTGTATTTCCCATAGATCTATGACCAGACTTCTGACTTCCAGCGCATATCTCCTTGGGATTCAGACTGATGGACAAGCAAGTTTATATAAAAAGAGATATCAGCACAGGCCCTAGCAAAAAACTTGAACAGAACTGTGGGGTTAAAAAGAGTTCTCAATTTATTTTGTATTTTAAGTTGTTTACGTGTGAGTATCCTCTGCTGTTCTTTATCACAGCTTGGAAAAAATATGGATATGCTAATTTACAATGAGAAAGACTGTTCTTATGTAATTTCTAGCAGAGATGGAATTAGGAATTACAGAGATCTCACAGAGTGAACATCACAAGAACTCCTAAATTACTTATGATTTACTTAAGTGTTCAGCTTTTCCTGAACTCACTGAAGTCAGAGGTACTGCAGCAGAAGCAGAATTATTCTTTAAAACTTTTTCAGTTGGTCAGGCTTCCAAGTGTTTATCACTCATAATATATATCTTACCTAAGATTAAAAAACCCTCTCAAATTCACTTGTTGACACTAGGCATGATAAATCAGACCTGCACAGTGCTAAAGGCTGAGTGCATGCGTGTTTGTTTGTGTTTATATAGGTAAAGAGACTGTAGAGCTCAGCAAGACAATCCCACAGATCCATGCTATGATCCAAAGACAGTTATGGAGCGCCAAAATGCAGTTGGAGACCTGAAAAATAAGGACATATGTTCTGATTTTCTTTTGTCTTTCTTTGGTAGCAGGGAAAAAGAGTGATATAAGCTAATATTTCAAAACAGGATATTTAGCTGCTTGTCTACAAAAAGTCATACTTTTGTAGAGGCTGTACATTTAGATTCCTATAAAGAGCTAGCATTTAAAATGGCTTTGTTTCTTCAGACTTAAAAATAGTTGCAATGAGCGAATGACACAGACTCCACACCTGGGAGAAGGAGTAGAGACACTTTATTGTCTTGAGTGCAGTCTTTTATAACAAGAAATGCACTTTACACCAACGGGGCCCAAAACTTTCCCATTGATACATGCCTGTGTGAAAAGATTGTGAGTGGTCTGACAGGTGCAAACAGCACATGGCTTCAAAAATCTTAGCAACTGTGCCCATGTGCCAACAATAAAAATCAATAGCTTTCAAAGCCTTCCAAAACCTATAGCTAAATCGGTTTTGTAGGGTTGCAAGATGTGCTGAGTCTACCTCAGCCAATGATCCTGACAGTGCTAGAGATGTATTTCCAATCATTGTATGTTAGGGGTGAGCACTGTTAAGCAACCTATACTGCATGAACCCCCCTTTTGCTTTAGCCAGAATACCTGGCCAGTGTGATCTCCACAATTTACAAGGATCCCTCACGGCACTTGTCGGCGTAAGTGATCACCTGGCACAGGGCTAGATCTGGTCCAACTACACCACCCAGTCGCATTAAAGGTTGGAAAAGGGCTAATGTTTTACATCAAGTTATCTGATTGTATTGCAGCCTATTGAAATTCATGCAAGCATCCATCTTTACAGAATATGTGTCTCTGAGTATTCCAACAAACAGATTCTAACACACAGTTCTATGACACCTGATACATAGTGGTGTCCCAATCACATACAACTCTATAAACTAGAAAAACATAAGCATATGGCAACCCACAACACCATTTACAAATAGGAAAAAACTAAACTCCTGCTTTCCCAGTATAGGGTAGCCCAGGTGTGTTGCTTCTCAGGGGATCACCTCCCATGCATTAGGTCATGCCATGGCAGGGATGGATGCTCCAGGCCAGGAACTGATTCCAGATTATGATTGGTCACCTTAGCCATATCCTGGACCCTTCCTAGAGTAGAGGACAGCGATACAAAGTTAGAAAATTAAGAACATATAGAGCTTTGGCCAATAATCCCTTTGGTGTTAGATGGGCTACTCGTCCTTTTTGCTTTAAGAGCAGAGCTGTCAGCATTGCAAGTGTTCATTTCTCAAGGATCTTAAATCAGACCTTTGGAGGTATCTTATCCTAACTTTAAACCAAAACCCCTTAGAACTGAAAGCATACCCAAAATACTGAAAAAACTTCATAGCCTAAATGAAACCTGATATTAAACTTAAATAAAAACCTCACAGAGATTTAGACTCAACCTGAATCCAACGTCAAATCTAAACTCACCTATAATCATAACAATCTTCTTTGCTCAACCTCACCTTGAACTAAAACTTATCTTCAATCATATCAACACTCAAACTTTTTGACAATTATATCAGCACTTAATTTAGCATTTCCTTTAATTGTAAATTTGTCTACAATTATACTAGGGCTCCAGTTAAAACTTATCTGCAATTATCTTGATCTAGACTGAATTAAATTTAACTCTTTTAGCTTATTAAACTTTAACTGTCTTAGCTTAACTCAATCTAACTCAATAATCAATTCAATGCTACTTAATAACTCAAACAATAACCAATTCAATTTAACTTCATCCTCTCAATCCAACCTCACTTAAAAACTCAGGTTTATCCAGAGTCTCAGCCTCAAACTTAGCTGCAATCCTCTTTAAATCAAATGTGTCCAAACCCAAAAATCATCTGAAATTAAACTGAATTTGCAATTAACCAGAGTCATCTTAACTTAATCTTGACTGAGAACCAGCTTAAACTTAACTCAAATTTAACAAGAATTAACTCAATTTGAATTTAGCAACTTAAACTTGACTTAGACATAGTTAGAAGTAACTTAACTGAAACTCAACTTTACACTTAGCCAAAATTATCTTAACTGAATTCCAAATTAAACTCAGCTGAAACATAAAGCCAACTACAATAAACTGAACTTAAACTCTGCAACATAATTACAGTAATCCCCCGTTATTCGCGGGCTGTTGGGTCTGGGGCTCCTCACGTGAGTCGTGGGATCTGCGAAGATAACGAACCCACTATGCAGTCGAGTACGTCACACCCGTAGCCACATTGCCTTCCCTATTAAGGTCTGGAGGACGGTCCTGAGAGCAGGGCTTTTTTCAGACGTCTGGCTGCGCTCTGCCAGGGCGGGGGGCGAGTGCCAGGGCCAGGGACAAGCTGTGGGTGTCAGCGCCGCGTGAGCGGGAAGTCTTGGCGCTGCGGCAGTAGGGAGTTCCGGCGCCATGCAAGCAGGGTGTCCTGGCGCTGTGGAAGCAGGGAGTCCCAGTGCCGTGGGAGCAGGGAATCCCAGCAGCGTGCGAGAGGCAGGGCTGGTGGCCAAGCAGACTGGGGTAGCAGTAAGTTCTGCACACATGCCAGGTCCCACAACTCGCTGGAAAATCCACAGCGAGTGTGGGATATAACAAATTATGGATCGTGATTATGTGGAGGATCACTGTATAACCGAAACTGAATTTGAGTTATTGTAACTTCACCTCATTTGAAATTATCTAAATTTAATCATCTTAAGTGGAACTTAGCTTTGTAACTTAGCCAGAATTACACTAACTGAAACTTAACTTAAATTGCATATAACTATGTCTTCCATAAAGACAAAATCTTTAAATTTCCCATATGTGTAGATCAATCCCTGCATTCTGTACAGAGCTAGAAGGTGGCAATCACCTATCAGAACTACAGATATCAGGAAATGTCAAGTTCATATTGCTTTCAAAATCTGCTTTAGTTTTTGTAGTGTCACTAGTTACAACGACAGGACAAAAAGTGTGTCACTCTGGAGTCAGTGCCATCCCCACTATAAGTTACTTCAGGAGACAATTGAGCAAGGCCTATGCTGTTCCTTAGGTCTCAGTCTCCTGTTTACACTGAGAGACAACTTCTTCAGCTGAAGGATCCTTTTCAGATATCTGTAGGTCCTTAGAAGGCCTGCTAAAATAGAGTCACAGAATATTCTGAGTTGGAAGGGATCCACAAGGATCATCGAGTCCAACTCTTAACACTGTCTCCCTGGCGGGAATCAAACCCAGGTCTCCCACACGCCAGGTGGGGACACTTACCACTGTACTAAAGTGGATTTTAGAACACAAACTTCTTCTCTATGTAAACAATTTGACTGGACCTTGATAGTGTGGGCCATCCTATAATCCTGTATACAGGACTTTTGTTTTTAGATCATCTAGTAAAGCAGGGGTTCCATACTCCTGCTCTGTTGTAGCCAAATTGATCTAAATTCAAAAGCTTAATATTTTTTTTATCCAATTGGTCCTGGGGGGTGTCATATTCCCCCCTTTTTGTTTTAAAATAAGAGCATTTTATACAGCATGATGTCATTTGATAGCAGTGTGACTCTAGGGGTTGTATTATTGCCTGTTTTAATTCTCTAAGATAGCCTTATTAGCAAAGGATTGGGTCCAGTGATGGCTTTCCTCACCTGTACAAACAAAAGAAGAGAAAAAACTTGAGCAGTCATTAATTGCATGTTACCCGATTCATATAGGTGACAACTGTACAACACCTTGTAAGCTGTTGCACATTCCACACCTCTGAAGGATATGTATTTGTCATGGTTTATCTTAGAATAAGAACCAGCTGTCTCAAGAAAAACAAAAACTGAAAAAACGCATTATGTTGTTATTCTGTCCATTTAAGAAAAGGCAAGTCGTGTTCTCAAATATTTATGAAACACAATGTGAAGAAAGGTGTGGCTTTTTTCTTTTTTTCACCCTTCACAGCCCTTTTCAGCTCACAGGGCCTCTTACCCCCCACTCTGAGGAGGGGCAAGCCCGGCTTCCTAGTCCTTGATTTGGAACAGTCTGTTATCAGACCTAATCGATAATTAACATAGCAATGAAGGTGTCCTGCCTTCGTTAGCATATGTTTGAAACAAGCAAAAAGGATTAGGTTACTCCTCTAAGGAGGGGGAAAAAAATAGTTCAGAGTCCCTGCAGGCGGACAGTTTCACATGACATGTTCGACATGGCCACAAGAAGAATATTTAACTACTGAATTTTTAACTGTAAGGCATAGAGCTTCATCAAACGATCTATTAGCTTTCCTGATGACAGTAAGCATGGATTGGATAGGAGCACTTTTTGTTGGGTCAGGAATTGGTTGGACGAATAAGCTCAGAGAGTGTTGGTAAATGGTGACACATCCAGCTGGCAGCCAGTCACTACTGGATTTCCACAGGGATCAGTGCTTGGCCTTGCACTGTTTAATATCTTTATTGATGATATGGACAAGGGAATGGAGCCCATCATTAGCAAGTTTGCAGATGATACAAAGCTGGGGGCAAATGTCGAACTTCCAGAGGGCAGAAGGGCCCTTCAGAGGAACCTCAATAGACTAGAGAAATGGGCAGATTGCAGTAATATGAGATTTAACAAGTCCAAATGCCGGGTTCTTCACTTTGGACATGCATTGCTATCGGCTGGGGGACAAGTGGCTTGAGAATGGTGAAGTGGAGAGGGATTTGGGAATAATGGTTGACAGAAAACTTAATATGAGCCAGCAGTCTGCTCAGGTGGCTAAGAGGGACAATGGCATGCTGGCCTGTATCAGGAACAATGTGGCCAGTAGGACTATGGAAGTTATTCTTTCCATACGCTCGGCACTGGTCAGACCACATCTTGCATACTGTGTCCAGTTCTGGTCTCCAGTTTAAGAAAGATGTTGAACTGCTTGAGAGGGTCCCGAGAAGGATGACAAGGATGGTGAAAGGACTGGAGGACAAGCCCTATGGGGAGCGACTGCGGGAACTGGGGTTGTTCATTCTGGAGAAGAGGAGGCTCAGAGGTGACCTCATTGCTATTTATAACTACCTGAAGGGAGGTTGCAGTTGGGCATGTGTAAATCTTTTCTTTCAGACTACCAGCACCAGAACAAGAGGACATGACCTCAAGCTATGCCAAGGGACGTTTAGGCTGGATGTTAGGAAGAGGTTTTTCACAGAGCTATTCCTCATTGGAATGGTCTGCCCAGGGAGGTGGTGGAGTCATCATCCTTGTAGGTGTTTAAAGAAAAGACTTGATGAAGAACTCAGTAACAGTCTAGGTGATGGGAGGCTTGGATGGGTGGAGCGTGGTGCCCATGGCTCCAGGGTTGTAGGTTCAATCCCTGGGTGAGGATTCGCTTGGGAATTGGACTAGATGATCCTTGTGGGTCCCTTCCAACTTGGAATAACCTGTGAAAACAGAAGGCACAGGAGCGGTCGATGGCCAGCTAGAGCCATTGCAGAGCAGATCTGCCAGAGGGGACAACAGGTGTGGGGTGGGGGCGGCAGCGCAGGGTGCACGCTGCTCCCCAGCAGTGACAGGCAGCTGGGGGATCTCCAGTCGGCAGTATGTACCCCAGACAGTCATGGGGCGTATAGTGATGGACAATACTGTTCCACATTCACGTCCGGCGCAGATGGAGTGACATCATTGGCTTCTGTTGGAGTTGCAGTGAAGCCAGCTCCTTGTGGCACAGTTGTAACCATGCCAACAGCTGTGGTGGTGGTGCCTGGACCCCCCCTTAGCCGTGTGTCCAGTGTTTTCTGGCCTGAGTGCCAAAACAAACGGGCCCCCAGACTTGTGGGAGTCAGGGCGTTTGAGCTGTGGACTTAAAAATCGGGAGTCCCATGCACCAGGACTGTGCCAGGCAGTTGGATCAGCTCAGCACTCTCCTCCACATACCTACCCCTTTGTGAGTGCAAAGTGCAGGGATTTTCAAGCAGCAGCTCTGCCAGATTTGGCTTGTCGTGGCTGCAAGGATCGCAGTGCGGTGTAAATGAATACCCAGGTAGTAATACTGTCTGGACTAACGTGTCCAGCCACTTGCATTGCGTGCATCAGTGTCCCGACTTTTCTCCAGTCCTTCAACTCAAACGTTCCCATAGTAAAATACCAAGGGAAATTACATGCAATCCAAAGCAATAGCTCAACCCTGGCAACCATATGTTGCTCCAGGAGGCACTCAGTTGCTCTCAACACAGCTTTAGCATCTGTGAAGAATTTGCCCCCCATGGCCTCGCTGCTCACCTGGTCCATCTGTGCAGGTGATTCGTATACCGGTATCACGCTTCCTTTCAGTGAGAGCCTGCCGCTGCTGGACCGAGGCAGTGTTCCTAAACAACTCACAGTGGGCACCATTTGCAGCCAGCGGATGACATGGACTCCACACTGGGGAGAAGGAGTAGAGACACTATTTTGTCGAGGGCAGTCTTTTATAACAAGCAGTGCTCTTTACACCAATAGGGCCCAAAACTTTCCCATCATGCATATAGGCATGCAACTCCTACAGTCCTGCCAGTGCCTCCCAGCGCCTCCTCACAGCTGTGGCATCCTCTTATCTGTGTACTGCAAGTCCCCCACTGTTTGCCATGCACCTTTTTCAAAGCTTGTAGCACCAGGTGCAGCTCCCAACTCTTTGTCTACCACAAATAGTCTCTGTAGTAATGCATCCCATTCAACTTCTAAGTCCAAATTCAATTATTTTTGTTTTGTTTCATTACATTACAAGAATCAAGATGATTCAGTCTACATGGAATGCAAGCCATGCCACTGAATCGCGAATTATACGGAAATATGCCTTTCATCTTAATTATAGGCTGGACAGGGGAATGTAGTATATTCTCTCATACATGTGAGCCGAAGGAAACTTTCTCAGGGTGTTTTTCTTTTACATTTCTAACTCTTATTTGGTTGAAAATTTATCAACCCATGTGATCCTGAGTTGTCTGACTTTCCATGATAAGGCTGAAAGTATGTAGGAAATGTTTTCACAGCACTGCCAGAAAAGGTCTAACCGACTGGGATATTAAAGTCGCAGACTGCTGTTTCTTCATAACCATTTAAAACACAGTCCCTTGACTGAAAGGGTAACTTTATTATCAGATTGCCAAGTAATTCTAGAAAAAACTTTCCTAATTCTAACTGAATATTTTGTATCTCCAGTCTTGGTGCTTCCTTCCTCATACTTTAGACATTTTGTTAATCTTATGCTGGGTTGTTTTATTTTGAAGTAAAAACAAAGCAAGGACTTTTAGCTTTTGAAGAAAGGCCAAATCCCTCTCAAAAGGGGTTTATACACAGTCCTGAAATCAGTTGCCTTGAAATTAGGTGCCCAAGGGAATAGAGATCACCATACTTTTACCTGAGAAGACCTCAGCTTTGACCCACTGTTATTCTCTTTACAGACCCATCCTGATAAGATCTGATTTCACCTTAAACTGTTACAAGAAGGGGTAGGAACTGTCAAAAACATTCGTCTGCCATGTGAAAACATTTAAATAATGCTATGGTTTTCAGGGTACTTAAAGAGACTTAAAGACATAATTTCAAAATACATTTACATATTAGAAGTGAAGTTCACAACAATTGCCTTTATGTACCAACACTTCGAGAATCATTAATTCCTAATGACTCAGATAAAGTGGATTCCCAGTGAGGCCACAAAGCAGCGTGCTCTCAACAGTTATTCACAGTTGCTCTCAATCATCATATCCGAGTTTAAGCCATTTTGAAAATTATGCCCCCTCCATTTTTAGTTTTTCAAAAGGGAGAACCTGTTCATGGCCTGTCCCATACTCACACTTCTACTTTGTCATAGTTATAAACCATGCAGAGTCCTTCAGTTAGTCCCTGGGGTCCAAAGCTGTTGGAAATGAGGAAATGTTAAAGGAACTAACATGTGTAAACGATTTGGAAGAGATGCCCTAAAAATAAACCTTTGGAGTGGAATATAATACTAACACTAAGAGTGGACAGAATACAGGGAACAGTGGAACTGAAGTCAAGAGTCTTTGGATCATTTGATATGATCTGAGCCAGCAGGTGGTAAATGTAGTTCAATATTAGCACACATCAAGTAATTTGTCTGTACACAAGAAACTGATGCAAGAACTATTGTATGTGCTGAATTAAATAGTCATCTAGCACCATTCTCTGGAAAAAGACCTGGGAGTTATTGTGAAAAAATAGGAAAATAATTGAAACCAGCAGCCAGCTGCACAGCTGTCCTAAAAATAAGATGACAAAAAGGAAAAAAAAAGGTGAAAAATGCAAGCAAAATGCCAGTTTGGAGTAGCCAAAGGACAGAAGGGCAAAGACAGGCAATTGTTAGCCTATGTTAGGCTAACAATGGCTGTATTAGCCATTTGCAAGAGACTTTACAGAAATCCAGTCATGGTACTGTGGGAAAGATACTATAGCCAAGCAACAAGGGTGAACAATGAGAGCAGCTCAGGAGAATGCAAGAAAGAGTTAGGGCTAGAGTGTCTTCGAGAAAGAAGCTATCAAGTGGCTAAATGAAAGTGATATGTGTAAGAAAGGGAGTCACTGTTAAGTAAGAAACATAAAACGCCTTCCTGTACAGAGCTCCAAAACTACACCTATAAATTTAAAATACTATGCAAGAGTTAAATACAATTCAGTCAAGCATAACAAAAATTAAACCTTATGTTTCAAAGATCAGGTCTTCAGCTCAGCTGAAATCAATGAGATGAGACAGAATTACACCAGCTGAAGAGAGGGTTTATCCAATCAGTTGCAAAGGAAGAGCATAAATCAATGATGAAAGGAGCTTATGTTTCATATTAATCACTCACAAAAGCTCTGAGGAAGAAAACAACTGACTCACCTCCATTAGTGTGGTGGGTGGAAAGCTGCTGTCTGTCTGTCTGCCTGCCTGCCTGCCTGCCTGCCTGTTTGCCCTCGGATCATGCCTCTGGTCATGCTCCTGCTTTGCTTAAGAAGGGGAATCCTTCCGAGATTTTTGAGTGGCTTGCAAAGCAGTGTTACTTCTGTGGAAAGTAATTTCCCTGAGATATTCTTGCTTCTATGTGTCTTACCATCATCCTGCTCCACTTCTCTCCCTTGAAAATGTGCTTTTCTTGAGAAAACTCCATTGCAGAGAGCCAGCACTAATCTGGGATGCTTCTGAGGGAAGCATCTCCTGTCTGTTGCACGAAACTATCAGTTGAGTCAATATTTGACACTGTTCCCTCTAAAGCACAAGTACTTTTGACTGCAATTGACAATAATGTGGAGGTTAAATGCCCTGTAAGGGAGAACAGACTCTCCTGGAAATGCATAGAGCTAAGCTGCCTGGACAAATGACATTTTCAAACTTGTCTGTATCATCTGATTTTCATATTGTTTTGAGTCATCACCGGAACTGAATATGCAGGTTTCTCATGCTCAGAGTTCAAGGAAATGGAGCAGACCTATTACAGAAAATAAATGAGTCTGAAACCAAGCAATAGTAGTAAAAAAATCCATGTTATTAAAAGCAAAGCCATAGGAAATGGGAAGGAAGTAATTAGAATGAGTTTTAATATTTTACCTCAACTATTAGGATTATATTAACAGGGCTGAGGTTTTCTAATTGAAAGCAAGCTCTACTAGGAGAGTAAAAGCCCTCAGCTGTGTGATTGCAAATCATCTCAGAAGACGTTCCTCAGCTCAGCAATGAATAGTGGTTAGTGATGCAATCAGAGAGCGTGGCTGGAATTTCTAGGTGTAATAACGCATGGTGAACCCACAGGGTCAACCCATCTGTGCAAAGGAAGGAAAACATATTGTTGATTCAGGGATGTGGTTAGCACTTAAGGTAAAGACTGTAAGACTGACCGAGAGTGATTTATAGCTTCAAATTCCTTTTCACACTTGTGTGAGAACCTGTACCAAACAAAATACAGACATTTAATATTGTACAGGATATAGAGCTTTTCAGGGATTGCTTGCATATTAGGTATCAGAGTTACATCCTAAGTGTGTGACGCTACACCATAAATATTCGACATAAAATAACAGCCTCTGTAGGGGAGGTAGGATAGGAATGTAGGAACAAAACATAACTGTACACAAGTGTGATCTTAACTTCATCAAAATTGCATGAAGTATATGATCTTTCAGCTGACATATTCAACTGACAATTGGTAAATAGGTAAATCAGCTATGTCAGGACTGGTTTTCTATTACTGGATTTTACTGACTTGGAAGAAACTTGTAGAACATCTTATAAACAGAGATTATGCGAACAGAGTTGTCAAAAACATGTAAAGCAGCAACACAGGTAAAAAAACTCTGAAAAACCCAAGCAATTTAGAGATCACACATTTGAGTATGACTTTACTAGAAACAGTTTTAAAATTGATAAATAATTTTGAAGATGATTTTTAACAATGGTGTAAACTCAAACAGAACCAAAAGAGAAAGCTTAAGAGTTAAAATTATTTTTAATGAGTACTAATGTAAACTTTAAGTATTCCAGAATCAGCAGCTCACTTCACCTCTTGATTTTAAGCATTTTTCAATGATGTAACTTCCAATTATATAATTTAATTGCTGATGTCTAGATGTCTAGGCTCTTGGTACCAAAAAGTTCTCTTAAACATATGAGCTATTGTCAGTTATTTCTTCTCCTGTACCCTCAAGATAAAATTAATTTGTGTGATCTGTATTAGATACAAAATCTAGATGGTTTGCTCTTTTCTTCCCTGAAACAAACACAGGGAAGCAGGTACATTAAAAAGAGAAAAAGAAATAATTTTTTATACTGACCTCCTCAATACAGTCCTCAAACTCATTTTCTGCCCAAACTACATCATTGTAAATATATTTTCCCTCAAAGAGACAGTTAAAGTAGAAAACAGTGACAAATTCATCACATGACAGAGACACTCCTGCAAGCCACGCAGATACTTCAGTGGCAACTAATGAAGCAAAATTAATGCAGAAAGAATGAACATTATCCATTTAACTCAGGCTTGGTTCCATACTGGGCTATTACACTAAATAACCAGCTTGAGTTTCTTTCACTTCTACTATTGGGTGTTTGAGACTTTGCTGGAGTACCTTGAAAGAACGACAAAAATTTGGTTCTGCTTTCAGTTTCAGAGAACATGTCCAACTGAGAGCAACCTTGAATAGAGCCTAGCATTTATTTCCCCAGAATAGACATAAAAGAGGATTCCCTTTTCAAGTATAATCCACTCTGTAAATCCCTCAAGAGCCATTTGACTCAGCCAACATTATCCTCTGGCCTTCTGTGGCTCAGAGTGCTGGCAGAGGCTCTACAGCCAGGCTGGGGCTCAGCTTTCGAGAGTGATCAGTGTTGTCATTTATAAATTGTGTGGCGGCTGTGCCTTTGAGACCAGGCATGGAGGAAAACCCCTCTGTACAGCAATAAAAAAAAACAAAACAAAAAGCAACAAAAAATCAGCTTGCCACAAAGACCTTACAAAGTAGCAGCTGCCTCCTCAGTAAAGCATCCTTGTTGGAGACAGCTTGGATTAGTCCGTTTATTCCCACACCTCTGTGTCTGGGTCAGTAGAACCATTCACTCTCCATGGAAAGTTTTGCTTTGCTCTGAGCCAAGAGTTAGTCCTGCCAAAAGAGGTATGATAAACGTCTGTTGCCTCCAAGCAAAATATGGAAAACGGCTTCTTTTCTCCGACTGCTTGTTTATTTGTTTGTTTTCTCATAGTGAAAGTCTCTCACTATTCTGCTGGGGACATTACAGGCTTGTCTGACACTACGGCTTAAGCTATTTCTAAGTTACTCCCCAGTTCATCATGGCATATCACTTTTGATAACCCCAGGAATGCAGAGGTATCTAACCTTTCAGAATAAAGCCCTGCAAATCACCAGAGCTTCTCAATCAGTTTTCTCCTGGCTCCAGCTAAATGGGTTGCTCTCATCACGAGGAGGAAGAAGAAATATCAAAATGAGGTGAGAAAGCCCCACTGCTAGTAGACCTGCCACCACTCACCTGCTGCCCCAGCCCTTAAGAAAGAGCTTCCACAGGGAGCTGCACCAGGTCCTTGCACCCCACGTGGGAACATGGGGCACTGACATGGGCGCTCTTCTCTGTTTCCTTCCTCTGCTTTTGTATTCCTCCATTTATGAATCTGTAACTCTCCACAGTAACTCTGTTGTGCTCCACAGTCTGCTCTTTCTCTCCACATGTTTGTTTTTTCTCTGTTTTCTTTCTTCCTGAAAGGGACAAAAGATCTTACTCGTGTTGAACTGGTGCCTGGTCCTAAATGAATTGCAAAAAGAATAACTGATTTTTTAGTTTATAACTCTCCTGCTGGAGCTGGTCGTTATTAATTAAGCAAATGATGTCGGAAAAGGGGAAAATTATTTCCTCCTCATTCCTTCCCTTATTTGTTTGACAGCAGAGAAGGTTTATTCTTTAACATGGATAATGGATGAGTGACTGGTGGGATGGGAGGAAATGTTTCCACAGCTTTCATGGATTTCTGTTTTCATGATGTTAAAGATTTCAGAAATCTTTTAAACCATTAAGCTCATAGCCTGAAATTCATCTGAGGAAGTGCCCTAAAATATTAACACCACAATTTCATGCTCTCCCTTGGGAAAAGGCACATCCCTACCCCCCCCAAACCAAACTGAATGAATAGCTGCTGCAACATAAAGAGGAATATAAAATACAGTTTAATGACATCATTGGCCATTTCAAAGTATATACAATCTGGTCAATAAGGCATTAGAGGTGGATATTTACAAGTCACCAGCTAGGAAAGGGTAAAACACAGATGAGACTTTTGCAGCCCAGTTACAAATAGACATTTGATATTCTTCAAACAAATGTGTATTTGTGTCAAAGAGCTGCCACTGAAAGTTGCACCAATGCTACTCACTTCTGTTGTTTCGGTAATTGTCCCATTCTAGGGAAATGAGATTTCCTCTGCTTAGTCTGAATCAATTCTACTGTTCTTTTATGAAATGGGTGCTTATATGGGTTTATCTGACCCTTCAGTGTGGCAATGTCCCTGGTACTGCAAGGGGAGAATAAAGCAGGACTGTAGCCTTATAGATGGAGTATTATGCTTCTGTTAACTACAATGTTGGGATACTACTTGCTATGTGCCACAACAGATGTTCATCATAAGTTTAGCACTAAAACAATGAATTCCATCACTTAAAAAATTATCATTCTGACGTTTTGTGAAATGTTTGCAAGAAATTACTTTCTCTTCAAATCCACCTATTCTTAAGTAATTGTTCCATTATTACTTATTGTCTCGTACATTTTATAGTGATTCCAGTGTATTGTGCTTATGTTATTATGACTCTTGTTTTACTCACCCCACACTTTTTTAAAAAAGTGGAGTAAGTTTAAACCTGAAAAATTTGGCCAGTTTAAAGAAAAAATAACCTGAACAACGTTCTCAGCAAAAGTTTCCAGATGGTGTTACAAGTTCTCTTGTCTCTAAGATGTAACGTTTTATAGAGACTGAACCAACAGTGGTTTTGTTCTTTGTGGTTTTTTATTTGCAGAATCACTAATGATCATTATAAAGAGATCTCAGCTAGTATTAGAACACCACTGTGCTACAAATTGGTAATATCTGTTGTCAAAAATTACGACCCACTTCTAATCATTGATGTATGGAAACCTGGAAATACTACAGGTCACCCCTTAAAAATGGAAAAAATGTACCTGTAGGAGACCTAGGCCACTTTAGAGAAAGCTAACATACTCTAGGCATTGAGAAGAGAAACTCACCCATCATCATGAAGAAAATCTGGGGCAAAGACAGAACTGAATCCAGCTTGCCTGCACTCCAAGTCTTTTAGCAAGCTTATGAATGATCTTCTATGCACTGGTCCCAGTGAATGAGATTTTGTCATATAACTACCCAGGAAGTAACTGAATTGGAACTATTAGTATCTAAGGTTAATTGCTAAGAAATTAAATGCAGATGTAATAAGAAAATTAGACAGTTCTCTATCATTAGAAAATAAAATTAGATTTGTCTATGTTTAGAATTACTGAGATAGAAGAGAGGATTATGATGTCCAGGATTTTGAAAATTAAGGGACGGCTCTTCAGTCAGAGCTGTCAGAGCAAAGTCACATCTATTGTTGGTGTAGAAAATTTACTTTACTTTTGTTACAGGTAGATGAAAAAAGTGATGATAATCACTAAATATTTAGGGAAAAAAAGTTAGGGAGCATTTCTATGTGCATGAAGATGTCAGTATCACAAAGCAGATAATTTGTTTGACAGACTTTCAAATTAACATTTTATAAGAACTTAATTCATTATTTAAAAGTCATACAAATCATTCCTCCTTCAAATATGATGACAGTGTGTACTTTTCCCTGATCAATATTAATTTCATCAACAGGCACCTGAAAAACCCTGTAGGCCTCGTGTCTGGTGGAAACTGTGGGAAAATATACCTCTTCTCTTATACTTCCGCTGATGCCAGAGATAATAAAGGAATTGTGCTCTACTTCCTTAAACATGTCTAATGTGCTTTTTTTAGACTGATCACCACAATGTCCTTAAATGCAGTTGAGATCATTCAAGGGAGGCCTTGAGTTCCTAGGCTTTGATGTCAATGTACAAGCACTGAGGACGCTGTGCTGGCCCATGAGTCATTTTCATGCTGTACTCTCTCACAGCTTACTCAGGCCTGCCACTGAGCTGGAGGAACGGTCTCCACTGTTATCAGACTTTCCCAAGAATGTAGATGCAATAATTGCTCCTCTCTTTAAGCCTCTTGTGGTTTCTGCAAATGACATTCTTTCAAACTGCAGCCAGAACATATTAACCCAGAGACACAGAGCTCACAACTAAAATAAATAAAATAATAAAAAAAATTTTCTCCAGTAGCAGAAGATGCTGAAAATTTTCAGGTGTTGGCAGTCAAATGTACCTTTTAGTAAGAAAATCAAGTGTGTCCAAGTGCTGTATATGCTCAGATGGGAAGGCAGAGGCACAATTAAGGCTGGTCCCGGATAATACGCTAACCAAGGAGAGGAGCAAGGCAGGAACTCCCTTCACCACGGTGCTTTGCAAGTCGGACACAGCTGCATTCCCCATGCACCCCTGCAATTCATACAGAGCTTGATCCCCTTCAGAGAAAGCAACTGCTGAGCTCAGTGCTTCCATGGGCAGCTGAGGCAAAACTTATAGTTTTCTGGCTGTGAAAGGCAGAGTGTGAGCCTTTTCCCCACAGATGTGTTTTCTCTGGCCCTCCTGTGCCAACCTCTGCAACACAGGTCTGCAAAGTTCTTTTTCTTCAGTAAATTCCTGCATCTCTTACGTGTTTACATTGGGGAATGCAGGGAAAATGAGCGTATGTTTTAAATGAAATATAACTACTGTCAGAAGCTACTGGGAAAAATGGAGCTACCACCCAGCTAGATGTGTGGGTAGACTTCTTTATAACTCAATAGAAAAATGAGACAGCAACTCACACATGCTACATCCATCACACTTCAAAGAAGAGTGCATATAAAAACATATTTGTGGTGTTGCTCTGCATGCTGAACAAGCTTCATGCAACAACCTGTATCTTCCATCTGTCTCTAGTTTCTAGTGGCTCCACTAACAACTTGCTGCATGAAAAGGCATCAACAGTAACATGAGTTTATATCAGCCGCACTTGTCGGAAAATATTCCCCTACCTTCCCATGCCATGCGTCAGCTCATAGAAACACACAAGCCATTTTATTGCAAATGCTTTGGCTTTTCAGCCAAAAGCTAGAATCTACCATGGAAAGCAGACAATCCATCAAAAAAACCCCCAAAACCCCCAAAAACCCCCTCCCCCCCCCAAAAAAAAAAAGATGCTGAAAAGCTAATTTTCCTTCCAAAGCAGATTATACAGCACTATTTCAGCCAGCTGTGCTTGGAACCCTGCTCATACAGAGGTCCACAGAGATACATACAGAGGCATCAAACCAGCAGATGGATTTGGACATTCTGAAAGCTCCAAGCTCATGGGAAAACATAATTTTCATATATAAGCATGAAGAAGAAGGTGTTGTTCATAATTCAGTAGATGAGAGGGAGGTCATGGTATGCCCCAGTTATAACTCAACAACTGAAAATCTCCCAGTTATAGATGACTTGGATACGAATAAGGTCGGGCTGTCTGTGCAGAGCTACGTTTCTGTAGCTAGTCTGCTGGTCCCCAAGTAAGCCCATCAAACGTCTGTCTATACAACACCACCATTATGTCACATACGTAAAGGTCTCAGGACCCTTCCATGGGTAACTGTTTTGTAATTTGCAGAAACAGTTGCTCCTATGAAGTTTGGCCTACATCTTCACAGAATCAGGAATGAGAAAGCTGTAAAGGCAGAGAGCTCATTTACTTTACAGGGCCATTTAAAACAAACTTGGAATTTTATTTTTCATATTATTCCTACCTGTTGAGTGAAGCCATGAAACACAACAGGTGTGTCCTTCGCGTTGTGACTGGCCACGCTGGCATGGCCTAACCTCAAGAGTCTTAGACTACTGAAATGAAAAACATTTAAAATTTTGTGTAAACAACTTGCTCTGGTGAATTAATCATAACAATGTTAGCTGGCATAATTAGAACTAGAATTTCACTGGTTTATACCTTGTAGCTGTGCACAAGAGGTGACTCATCTCTTAGGACATATTTCTGTATTGAGATCTTGATCCAGAGCACAGTCAAGTGGGTCTGAATCTTTCCATTAACTCCAGAAGGCTTCAGGCCCCAACGCCAACAAAAATTTCCTGTAAGATTTTGGAACAATTCCTACCGAAATTCTTGCAGTTCCTTCCTTTTTTTCATCCCACATGCATCCAAAACACAACAATAACCATCAAAGCTGTGGAGAATTTTTGGTTTGTTGGGGTTTTATTTCCACTTTCTCCTTCTCCAAATGAAAGGCACAAGAAAATTCCTGCACTGGTCTCCCTGGGGTTTAGTCTCTGTGTGATGGGAATGTTTTATTTCCAATAATGACATCTGTAGTCACATGTGCACTCAGGAAGGAGATAAGACCCCTGTTGTGCCCAGTGGAGGAGATGAAAGAAGAGTCTTGTAAATATATCTTGCACCTCGTGCATGTCTAAGAAGGTTCCATATAAATAGCACCATAACTTTTGCACTTGATGGCATTTGAGCACATTATAAGCAGCAACAGGTGGGAGGCATGTTTGAACAATTGAGAGGACTGTAATAACCATGGTTAGGAGGTCTATTATGTTCTTAATGCAAATTCCACATGCATATTTGGTTATTTCAAACAGTTTGAGCTTTCTGACTGGATTAGGGTGCTGTTAGACATGCTACAAAATGCAAGTCTATGGTTTGAGGAAGAATTGTTAAGATGGATTTTTTTTAAAGCAGTTTCAGGGAGCAGGAGGAGTAAAATGGAAGTGCCAGCCACAGAGCTATTTTGTTCAGCTGAGTGATGATGGGCAGCTAAAATGTTCACACTTTGTATTTCACACAGGGTTAATGGTACCCTGAATAGTTATTTCCCCCCAGGATTGCATAGTACTGCAGAATGTAAAAGGAAAACTAAGTTTAGAATTAGGATATACAAGGGAAAAAATGCAGATAGGTTTTTGGCACTGGACTGTGGATGAAATCCAAGCCAAGAGTGCTTTGCATTTTCAAAAGATATTTGGAAGTGAATTGAAATTACAGAAATGCCTACCTCTGGGAACCAGAGAATAGGGCATAAGAATCTGGAGAACTGGAAAAAAAATAAAACAGCACAGCCAAAAACTCTATATGGCTCAGTCCTTGATGGTATAATGTTGCTCAGCAGGACAAGAATCCCACTCTCTGCACTACAGACATCCGTCAGGGGGGAAGGTTATTGTCTGTAGTGCCTCTCCATGAATTGGAAAGACGATGAAGGGAAGTGTTACTGCTTTTTGAGATTAACAGTAATCCATTAATTGCAGTATTTTATTTCTGAATTGGAAACATTTTAAAGAAAGACCTCATGAACCAGAGTCTGTAACTTTGTCAGTCTTTCACAGGTTCACAGGTTATTCTGAGTTAGAAGGGACCCACAGGATCATCTAGTCCAACTCCCAAGTGAACGCCCTCCCACCAACTAAACCGTGTCACTAAGCTCCTCGTCGAGTCTTCTCTTAAACACCTCCAGGGATGGCGACTCCACCACCTCTCTGGGCAGACCACTCCACTGAAAGATCACTCTCTCTGTGAAAAACCTCTTCCTAACATCCAGTCTAAGCCTCCCCTGGCACAGCTTAAGGTCATGTCCCCTTGTTCTGGGGTCGCCAGCCTGAGAGAAGAGATTCGCACCCACCTGGCAGCAACCTCCCCGCAGGTAGTTGTAAACAGCAATGAGGTCACCTCTGAGCCTCCTCTTCTCCAGGCTGAACAACCCCAGTTCCCATAGCTGCTCCCCACAGGTGTTGTTCTCCAATCCTTTCACCATCCTTGTCGCCCTTCTCTGGAACTTCTCAAGCAGCTCAACATCTTCTTAAACTGGAGAGCCCAGAACTG